>APFE030411380.1:0-30703 GCA_000404065.3 Pinus taeda | reverse complement strand
GACCATATTGAAAGCTCAATGCAGAGGGTGCGATGCATATCACCTTCCCAGTGTACAAGGTGCGATGCATACTGATTTTCTCCTCTGTAGGGTGCGATGGTTGGGAATGGACAAATGGCAGGGACAAAAATACGAGGTGGAAGATCATGGAATCTTCCAAAAGCTTCCTCTCTGACACTTTCCTCTCTATTTTCGACCAGGGATGAGTAAGAGATCATCATTCTCCAAGTGGAAGCGGGAACTATCAGAGAGAGGACACTAATCAAGATCCTAGAAGATGACTCACCTCTCTGTAATCATCTATATATGGATCCCTCATCACAGAGACCTAGAGGCTGGAATTTTGTATCTTATAGAAAAGTGCTATTGGTTTTCTGGTGTACATTCATAGTGTTAGGTGATCTAAGCTTTGCTTGAGGTGAAGAAGGGCTTCCTAGCTGGAGGATGATGCTGGGTCAGAGCATATGGTTGTAATCCTCTTGCTACTTTTCATCTTAATAAAGCTATTCTTGTTTTCTTCCATATTCTTTTGTACTTGTTTATATATGCATTTATATGGTTAACATACATCTGACCTATGTTATTTATAGATATAGATCTTTGTTTCTTCGATAGTAGTATGTTGTTGTGATTCCATAAGTTCTCTTTGAAGCTGAGCAAACGAAGAAGAAGCAGCAAAGCTCTATCAAGAAGGAGAGGAAATCAAGCACAAGACTCAGGTTGGTCTTATTGGTTCTCCTCTTGTATATTTCCATAAAAGAAAACAAGAGTAGACTTTACTTGTTTGTTTCTAAGATAGCCACCCATCTTAGTGGGAATAGCAGCATCCGAACGGACACTATTCCCAGTAACACCATGACTGCTGTGTGTACTGTACTTGGGCTGCCCTTTGATGATGGTTTGAAACTAGGTGTTGTTCTGATATCTGCCACCAAGGGGAACAATGAAACAAGGGAGTATTAGGAAGGGAGTAATATGATGGGAATAGGGGTTATGGGGAGAAGTTTGTTTAGGGATATGTAGGAGGTTTGGGTATTTGATAGGGTAGGGTTTTGGGGTTTTTATAAGGTAGGGTTTTGGTAGTGTTTTAGGGTAGGGATAATAGGAAAAATGAGAAAGGGGGATAGGGAAAAATGGCAAGCAAGGGAAAAATGAGGAGTGAAAATGGAACCTTGGCACTAACACCACATTTTTGCAACCCTAGCCACCATAGTTTTGATGTTTTTTTTTTTTTTTGAGTGGTTGGTTTTATGACTTTTGTGGCAATTAAACATAGCCAAGAACTGCCATATCATTTATAAAATTTGATGAGCAAGTCGTGAAATAGAGCCTACCTGTCAATTTGAGGGGCTTCACAAGCAATTTGAGGAAATTTGGCACGATTTCGGCCTTTTGTGGGTGTGCGCCACGTGCCAAACCCAGTGCGCCGCGCCCTGGGTGTGCGGCGTGCCCGTTGAAATTTTGCACTGTGGGTTGGCTGTGTGCGCTACGCCCTGTGTGTGCTTCGCGCCCCTCTCTGCATGCGTCGTGCCCTGGAAACTGCCTCCAACTCACTCCAAACACGCACTATGCCCTCTCAAACACTTTGCAATGTTTCCCTATGTACTTGATTTGCACAATGACTTTGATTTTGGTGGAAACTTGTATATAAAGGCTTTGAATTCATGGTTTTAATTTTTTCCTCTTCAAAAACCCATTTTGCTAATGTTTTGTTTTGACACTTTTTTCACTGACTTAAAGCAATACTGAATTTCACTTTTTCCTTTGAAATTTTAGCTCAAATGATGAAATTTTCGGCACTCTTTGCAGGGATTGCATGACAGGTCATTTGGCCACGGAAACCATGACTGCACCTGAAGAAACCAACTGACGACTTTTTTGAAAATTTTATCACAAATGACACTGTTTGACTTTTCTTCAAAACAGAGTTTTGAGGAATAGTCGAAGTTTATCCACATGATGATGAAACTCTCTGAATCATAACTTTGTAAGGGCCTCACTCTGGCCTGCATGGCTTAGTTGGATATGTTTAAAGACGAAACTAATTAATCCCTAGACCTAATGATCGAAAATGACTTTTGTCCATTAAAGGACCAGACCTTGACTGTCATGAACTTTGGTGATCATTAACAAAAGACATAAGCCACCAGGAGCTAGACATGAGGGGAAATGACTGGCATGACCTTTTCCGTTAGATTATGGCATGCCCCTAGTGGAAGGCAGCTGAGTGAATGGAGCAGGACTCCTAAAAATGAAATGCATAAAGAGTTTTGATCTCTGGCGGAGGACTGACCAGACAGACTCTAACACGGCGATAGGTTGACATCAATGGCCTTCGACCGAAAGACTTTGTATGGTGTTCGACATCAAATCATTCATTCACACCATGAAGAATGTACTACAGTACCTTGAGGATCATTATCATTATCGATGATTTCTCTCACATCCGTTAACGACTTACATCATTGGCTGGTAATCAGATGATGTCTTCCCATGTTCGACTCCAAATCACATATTCGCATGGTTAGACTTGTACTTGAGCGAACAATTGAATGAGATAGAAGACCCTGGATCTAGTTTCATCCATCAAGCTTGCAATTTCAAGAAATGTACCAAATCATCCGTACAATGGCTTTACGTTGATGGTCATTCTGATCATGGGTCTATATCTATAGATGACTATCTATGTACTTGTAATGAAAGTTTATATGCTGAGAATGGGTATGCCTTCCCTCAGTAATTCATGAGAAAAAAATCAAAATATTATGATATTATGTATTGTAATCGATGCAGGTCACCAACCACTTCAGAACCTCCTCATCACATTGTAAAGCGTATCACTCGACATTATTGTTTTCGACTTCATGCTTTAGGGGGAAGTTGTTACAGATCCATTTGGGAACATCATTTCCATCATCCATGTCAGTGTTTTAGGGCTCATCAAACCATAATTTCAGTTGCTACATGCCCTAAACAAGTCAACCTATTGAATGCCTCCTTCCCAGATAGTTTCATGGCCTGAAGACATCCTGAAATGACCTCTAAAGGGACCAGTGCATGTAGGCCCATGTAAGGGTGCGCTGCAAAGAAATTGAGTCCATGCCAGGGTGCTCTGCAAAGCACTTAGGCTTCCTTTCACCTGCGCTGGGCGAGTTTGAGCGAAATTCACATAGGGTTTGCGGAATATTCTTATATTTTGGAGTCATCTAGAAGGTTCCCTCTTATCAACTCTTATGAGCTCAAAAATGGATGAGGAATGAGTTAAGATGCATCATATCCTCTCATCCCTTACTCCATGGAACTAATTCTAATTATGGAAGGCCATTCAATACCACCATTTATGACAAAACCTCCTTCATCTCCCTATAAATTGACCACTCATCTAAATGATGAGGGGCTGGAGTTTGATGAATTGCAAGGATATAATGTTAGTTTGAGAATTGAGACTATTGTAAGTCTCCTTATGTTGTTGGATTGTCATGCTTATGATGTGATGTGGATAGAACCAAAGCTAGAGGAGTGACATCGAATCAGACTTGATGGTTGTAATTCCGTCTTCTATTCAATAAAGTATTTGAACCTTTTTCCCATATGTTTGTACTAATATATGATGCTTATATGTGTGAATGCACCTAATTCCATTTACTTGCATTCAATAGATCTTTTGCTTTTATCGGTTCTTTTATCTTTTGTTTGTGTTTATAGGTACTTCTCGAGCGTGTTAAGTACGGGAAGGAGCGATAGGATCGATACAAGGGAGACAAGAAGAAAGCGGAACTACAAGTAGGTCTTCTCATCTTCTTTGTCTTATCTATTGCTTATAGGAAAAGGCTAAATTGATTTAAAATGTTGTTCTAGATATGGCTACTTATCTAGGGAATTAGTATTTATCCGTAGATACCAAATTCTCCAAAACGCTAGTGCTTAAGTTTGACTACATCAACTCTTAAATATAGTTACAATATTCAATCTTCTATCGTATTCTACATCAAAAACACATGGCTAGCCCCTTTTCCATGAATAGTGGCGGGTGATGTGGCATCCTCTCGAACCATGGTGGTGAAAACAGGAAGGTCAAATTCTGTGGCATAAGTTTTGCATACGGACTTCAATTGATGTAATTCTTGTGTCGTTGGAAAGACATTTGTGTGTATAATAGCATGAAATGTTGTTGCAAAATTTTTACCCCCAAAAAAATATCGTTTGATGCCTCAAAATGATCTCAGAAGGTTTCAAGCCCCATTTTGCCAAACTGGGTCTTTTAAGTTAAAACGGTCCCATGAGTTGATTCCTCCACTTTTTCCACTCTGAATGCATCGACATGGATGACTAACAATATAATGATCCAATTCAGATCATGCCTCCCCATATTGGGAGGATTTTGGCCCCCAAAATATTTTACTAAATGAGGTGAGGAAAATTTTCCTCCACCTTCTCTTTGGTGTACTATTTAGCTTTGCCTAGAAGTTGTCCCTTCAACCCAATATGCCAAAGGTCATGTTTCCCCTGTCTTGTAGTTTTGGACCTCTTTTGTAAAAATGTCTTTTGTCAAATCTACTTGAGAATATAGTGCCAAATCCTCCATAGAAGGTAGGACTTATTCCTCTTACTGACCTATCATGGAAGGTTCATAGAGTTTCAAATTCTCTACATTCACAACTAAGTAAATGTGTATATATGGTGGTAAACTAAGTCTATAGGCATTATCACCCATGTTTTCTGGTATCTCAAAGGGACAATACCTTAGAGCCTTGATTTTCCTACCAGGCCCCTGCATCCTCTCCTTGTTCAACTATAGCCATACTTTGTCTCCCACCTTAAACGATTTCTCTATTCTGTGTTGATCATGCCTAGATTTATACTTCTCTTGTGACTTATGTAGTGTTTCTTGTAATTGTAGATGGATCTGTGTGATCTTCTCTATAAATATTTCAGCCCTCAAATCATCTCCTGTAAAATATTCCCTTACTCCTTGTTACCCATATGCAATATCCAAAGGTGAAGGTGACCAACATCCAAAACAAATTTCAAGTGGGAACTTTCCTATAGAAGTGTGGATTGGTCTATTGTAATAATGTTGTATATATACCTATTTTCATCCCAAGTCTTCGGATGCTTCTGGTAGCATCCCCTCGGAAGCTACACAAAAGTCCTATTGACTACTTTTGTCTACCCATTTGTTTATGGATGGAATGTTGTAGATATATTCAACTTTTTGTCCATCATCTCCCACAATATAGTCCAAAATGCACTGAGAAATTTTGTATCCCTATCATAAATGATGCTCCTTGGTATCCCAAAGTGCACCCAGACCTGTCCAATGAATAAGTTTACTACTCCTTGACACTGACGGTATTTTTACAAGGCATCAGAACACACATCTTGTTGAACCTGTCAACTACCATGAACAAGTAGTCATGTCCCTTCCTGGTTGTCAGTAAAAGTCCTACAAAGTCCATGGAAATTCTTTCCCAAGGATGAGTAGGTATAGGTAAGGCATAATATAGACCTTGTTTTCTATTACTAGGCTTGTTGGTACAACAAATCGTGCACCCTCTTATGAACCTAGTTACCTTATCTTGCATCTTGGGCCAATACACGTACCTCTTCAAGTTAGTCACAATCTTCCCTACACCAAAGTGCTCTGCAATCTTACAGGTGTGAACCTCTCTAATCAGCTGCAATCGCTCACCTTTAGGAACACATAACTTATCTGTCTTGTAGAGTAACCCATCCTAGAGATGGTATTCAACAATGATGTTGCCATCATACACATGAATTTGACTCTACAACTGTTGATACACCTCCTTGAAGTCCTCATCCTCTGAATAGGCCTCTTTGTATGTATCACAGGTGAATGAATACATGTGTATAAGATTCCCCAAAGTTGTGATCTTTGATGTGGGTGGCCTTGAAATCATGTCAGCCAACTCGTTTTTGTTGCCCTTCTTATATTTAATAACTAGATAAAACTGCTATAAAAACCCCATCCACTTGTAATGCGTGGTTTATTGTAGCTTACTCTAGGCCTTTAAGTACTCTAACAGTCAGTGATCTATGTGGATTATTGTCTCCTTTCCCATCAGATAGAACTTCCACTTCTTCATAGATTGCACCATGGCATAGAGCTCCTTCTCATAGGCATGGTAGTTAATAAATTCCCATGAAATACTTCATAATGGTAGCATACAAGCCTTCCTCCCTGTATCATGACAACTCCAATAGCATACCCACTCACATATATCTCCACTTCAAAGGGTTGCTGCAAGTTTGGCAATGCCAAAACTGGTTCTTAACTTATATTCTTCTTTGTATCCTTGAAAGACTTATGCTACCCTTTTCCCTATGTTAGGGCCTAAATCTACCTCAGGCTGAGAAAGGCAAAATCTAGGATAACATCAAACCACGCTTAACCTAGTAGCTAGCCCTACCAGGTCGGGACAGGGCTCTCTCCTTGTCAATCTCAGGAAAATATGATCACTAAAGTTTGAGATGACTAATGTAAAGACTAATTTTAGGCTAGGTATGTGCTTAGAGGATTTTGATTCAATTTGATGATGTTTTGCTAGCTCAAATGTGAAAGGCAGATTTGGGACTAGGGAATGGACTCAGTTTTGCAGAGGTTTTTGTGGGGCGTGGTAGGAAAATGGTTTAGTACTTCAAATTGAATGAGATGGAGAATCTCAAGACTGGTGAGGAGTTGTATAGGGCATGAGATTCTCAGGGATCCTCTTAAAATAGTAGAAAACATAAATAACCAAACAAACCTTAGGTAGAGCATTGCAATTTCAATGATTTCTACCTTTATCCTCAATTCATTTAGTTCAGTTGAAAAAGAGAGAAAATAGCATAAATAAACACATGTAAAACTTGAATTACAGAATAAGGAACTATGCCAAATGAATTTGCCACAAGAATCCCACAAAAAGCTGCAAACCCTAGTCTATTCCTTTGCCAAATTGCAGAGATGAATGTACAATGTTGCTCAAAGCTTTCACAAAAGTCCAACCTTGAAAAATGACTGAAAAAGTACTAGATATAGGCAACAAACAACTCATGCTAGGCTTTATGGGTCGAATTCATGATTTTAGGGGTTGTTCCAGCAAGATCTAAACTAAGAACTGAAAAGTAGGCAGTGGAACAGCTTGCCTCTAAAATCTAGGAAACTGATTCATTCAGTTCAAAACGACCTTTTCAGTATCTACCTCCATGAGTGAAATTTTAGAATATTTACATAAAATTCCATCAAGTTACATCAAATTACATCATGATTTTGACTATGAGAGAGATAAAAGTCAAACTAAGAAAAAACTAGGCGAAAAAACAGAGTTTTTTGGGCAAAAAAAGTCAATTTTCCATCTTGTGTGCCGCGCCTCTATCCCTGTGCGTAGCACCTTTTGTAGCTGATTTTGGAGGAGTTCCCATGCACCAAATTTGCTCCAAGTGGATTTTTTGGAAATGTCTATCTGTCTACTTTCCAAAACAAGTGGAATTTCTTAATTTGGATTCCATTTGCCCCTCCAAAAGTGAGTTTTCCCAACATTGCTTCCTGTGTGGCCAAAAAGGGGCAAAAAGGGCATTTTTGAGGTGTTTTTGACCCTTTTGGAAGCTCAAAACTTGACAAAATTTCTTGGCCATTTGTGGGCATTCATATTTTTTCCTGAGGAACTTTCCTCCAAAGGAGGTCCCTAGCAAAAGCGCACCCCAAGTGGCGCGACGCATCAAGCAGAAAAACCTGTGTTTTGCTCCAAAAATTCAAAATTGGCAAAAAGTATCCCAAATTTCTTAAAACTTGGGCTGAGTGTCCTGCATCAAGTGTTATGTTGGGTTAAGGAAGCCTCAACCAAAATCTTGAGCTTGTCTTACTCTTTCTTCTTCCTCAAAGCTTTCCTCAACTTCGCCTTCAAAATCCTAATTCTTACTTTGCAAACTTTGTTTCTCGCCAAATATTGATAGGCTATGTGCCTTAACATCTTTTTTCTCTTTGTTGGCCTTCTCCAGAATCTTTTCCAAGTATATGTTTACTCTCTCAAGCCAAGATTCACGATCAGCATCAATTTCTTGTTTAAGTGGTGTCAACTTGACTTTCCCCCTCTTGGCAACTTGTCGGTTTTCTCTTATGTTTTGGAGCTCCATAATGGTTTGCTAATCCTCTAGCTGTTTGTTCCTCTGCTCAAGATAGTTGATTATCCACTTGGCTCTTTCTAGGTTAAGAGACAAGTCATGAATGTCAGCTTGTTTTTCCTGAATGATCTCCTTGAGCTTTGAGCTTTGGGAGCCCAAATCGATGTCATCATCCTGAATGAGAATGAAATCTCTCTCTTGACCTTCTCAAGGCCCCTCATCATGCAAGGGTTGCTTACTCTTGTCCTGTACCTACTTTGTTTTTGAAGGAAACGAGATCCCTTCCACCCTGGGTGGAGATAGTACTCGTTTTGCTACTGCAAACAATCTCCTTATGCCCTTTTGGTAAGTGACAAACACTAGCACACTGGTGGTTTGAGTCTCATGCATCTCTTGCTAATGTGAAGGCTCTCCTGCCTCATGAAAAACTGGTGGGGGTACTTGAGAGCCTGTGAAGACCTCATGTGAAATGAAATCCTCCCATGAAACATTCAGTAAACTAAGTTGATGCAAAACCACAATCTTGATTAATGCAAAGTGATAGATGTTGTTATACTGCTGATGAGGAGGTTTCCTTTGCACTAATGTGGTCATTTTTTTGATATTCCAGCATATGAAATAGGGGAGGTTCATCATCCTCACCCTAGTAAAATGCATTAATAATCTGATGTGGTAGGCATACGGGTGAGAAAATCTGCCTTCACAGCTAAAATATTTAATTATGAGCTTCATCAATGGAGCATGTGTGTCCTGAAGATACATGAAAGGGAAAACTCTACTAATTTTCCTCTGAAAACCAGCCTCGATATAAGGCTCATCATGTTCTCTGTCCACCAGATGTCTCTTGTTCCGTTGTTCACCCACATTCGGAATACCTGTTGCTTCAGCTATAGATTCCAGTGTCAAAGTGAAATTAACACCTGCCAAATTGACCTGACCGTTGTGAAGATGGAGGACAAACAATCTAGCCAACTCATGATGGTATCTAACTCTTTCAACCATCTCACAAAATTGATAGTAGGACTGATGTTTGAAGCACGCTACAGCCATTAGGCAAGCCAACAACTCAATAAGTGTAGTGGGATCCTCTCAGATATGTTTTCCACCCTTGTGAGGTCTCCTTAGTGCATGAATTTATTTGGAGGAGTCACTTGCTATTTCTTCATTTCTGTCATAAGAAGAATCTGACTCCATGTTTGCGAATGCTTGATTTTTCTTAGATGAGTATGAAGAGATTTTATAGTGTCAATAGGTATTTGCTGCTAAACAACAGGGATTGATGATACATACTGTGAAGGGACTGTGAATAGGGGATTTGGGATGTTGCTTGTAGGGTTATTGGAAATTGCAGGGTTTGGGGAATGATGTTTAGGGTTTTGGGCTATCAATTTAGGGTTTGGGGTTGTGGGATTAGGGATTAGGGTTATTAGTTTTAGGGATAGGGGGAATAGGTAAGTGTGAGTGAAAAAGGGAAGGAGGAAAGAGGTGAATGAAATGGTAGTGATGGTAAGTGAAATGGCAAGGGTGAATAGGACAGCGAAAACTGTAATTTGTAAACCCTAGGCAGTTTTCTCAATACAACTGTGCAAGGAACTAAGGTTTAATTTTTTCCCTATTGGAACACTATAAACATTGATGGAAACTCATACATCGGAAATATGGGGGTGTCAACTTACTTGTGAATGAAGAATTTGTGATTTGGAAGCTTTGGAGGAAGATTTGGATGATTTCGGGCCTTAAAGACTGATGTGTTGCGCACAATTACAGGTGTGTCGCACCAGTTAGAAACCCAGTGCAATTTTTTCTTTGTGTGCGTCGCGCAGGCCAGGTGCATCGCGCCTCAAAATTTTCAGGGTTTGGCTGCAAATTCACTCCTTCGGCTCAAAAACAACTTGACTTTTGTTCTCTTTCAATCTTTGGACACAAATGAACTTCTTCAACATGACAAAGACTTTATATCCAAAGGATTTTAATTTTCCACTTATAAAAACCTACTTTGTAATGTTTGTCTTTCACTTATAATTTAAAACTCTGTTTTGGCATTTTGGCTGTTTTTTGCCTTTGATGGACTAAATGCTTTGACTTTTTGACTCTTTTGCAGGGGCTGGAATGTAGGAGCTTGGCAAAGTGACCAGGGTTGCATCTCAAATTTATTACATATAGGAAAAATGAAATTACATAAAATTTTATACATAAAAAACTCTGTTTTTCCTCAAAACAGGTTTTTGAGGAAAAATCAATCATTGAGCATGTGATTATTGAAATTTTTGTTGCTGAGACTTTTTTTGACCTCCTCATGTGCCTTCTAACCATTATTGAGCTTTTACAAGACATTGAGGACAAACCCTATACCTAATGAGACCTAAAACCCAAAAAATGACTTTTGCAGATGTAAAGACAAAAATTATTGTAAATGACCTGAAAATGGGCTAGCAGGTAAAGATAATGAGGGAAAAATTTATAAAATGCCACTGCCATCAGATGATCCATGATCCTAATGGAATGTAGCTGATCATATGAGACACCTAAAATGCAATGCAACAAGAGAATTTTGATCACTGATGGAGGGATGAAGATACCGACACTAACACCCTACTAGAAACTCTTGCCACTTGTTGTTATGGCGTGGAGCGGTGTTGCCACTGCTGAAAATGAGGCTATGAATTTCCTTAGGTATTGTGATGCCCCAATGAAACTCCTAACCTCAGAAACATTAATCGGCACCTCCCATTTCATGATGGCCTCCACCTTGGAAGGATTTGTCTTCAATTTTCATCCACTGATCACATAACCGAAATACACCAAAGACTGTTACGCAAACTCACACTTCTTGAGATTTTCTAATAGCTAGTGCTTCTTCAATGTTTTTAGCACTCACGTCAAATGTGAAATATGCTCCTCCCAGGTAGCACTATATACCAGTATATCATCTAAATAGACAATAACAAATGAATCTATAAAAGGACATAGTGTGTCATTCATTAATCTCATAATTGTAGCTAGTGCATTACATAGGCTATATATAAGAAGTACAATGGCCTCGTCTTTATGAATTACATAGGCTATATATAAGAAGTCAAATTAATTTCATTTTACAAGGAAAGCAACAAATTGGTTGGGTCATCAAATTTTCTTGCATGGAAGAAGAGGACATATTTGATCCTCATAGAAAACGAAGTCATTGATCATGTTAAGGGTTCAATCACTAAACCTCCAAAGGAATAATCTCAAGCTCTAGGGAAGTATATGAAATGGGAATTAAGGGCTCAAAGGATCCTTATATAATCCATAAAATATCCCCTCGTACCATATGTATCATCAAAATAAATATATGAGAAGCTAGTAGAATTTTTCTCCATAAGTATTTTTGGAGAAGTGATATCATTAAGACAAGAACTCTACAAGATGAAGATATCAAAGGAATATGGAATAGCCTCATACTTTATGAGGGTATCAGAAATAAGAGGCCAACTACAAGATTTGGGAGAAATAATGTGCGATAAAGAAATGACCACCATAGTGCTCAATGCACTACTAGATGAATGGGGAAACTTTACATCAAACATATATGGAAAGAAGGAAGCTACCCCATTCAATGAACTTTGGTCATTATGTAATATTGAAGAAACCAAATTGAAGGCAAAAAGTGATGTGGGATCAAATGAACAAGTTCAAGCATTTGTTTCCATGGCTAAGAGAAAAGGAAAGTTTGGGAAGTTTGTTCCTCATCAAAAGAAGAAGAATATGGCAAAGATCCAATGCTATGGTTGTCAAGAATATGTGCATTGCAAGAGAGATTTTCCAAAGTTCAAGAAGCACACAAGAGGAAATAAATAAATGAGGCTCATATCGTTGAAGAAGTGGAAGAACCTGATGAGAAGAAATCCAAAGGGATAGATCCTCGCTATTAGGGTTTGTCCAATACATAGGAAGGAGAAGTGGAAGGTGAAAATAATTCCACCATGGCAGTCAAGATGAGAAGCATTAATGACAATATGCATCTTAGTATAAGATGGCATCATAGTAGAAGGTGGCATCATATTAAAAGCATATGATTAAAGCAAGAGCTCGAGACATCCTTATAAAAGCTTGAAAGATAGTTGAAGTAGAAGTCTACATCATTGTAGCAATAATCATAGAAGGAAGTAGCTCTTGGTAACCTCATTGAAAAACATAAGTAGCACTTATGGCTAGAAGAAAGTCATCTAGTGTAGAGCTCATCATACATCATTAGGAAGAAGCATTTGCAGGATGAGGATAATCAAGATTCTTTTTTTGAATCTTCATTCAAAGGTTCACCTCTTGGAAGAAGCAAGTGCCTCACTGAGAATTCCACCTTGTATGGGATTCATTATTTGGAAAAATGATGGTATGATGACAAAGGAATGAAACATGTCAAGATGGTTGAAGCACTCTCAATCAAGGGAAGGAAGCCTAAATAAGAAAATAATGAAAGAGGTATGTATACATGTATTTAATTGATTCATGTTGTCATATGTTTACATGGATAAATGTTTATTCTCATGAGCATAATCAAAGAAAAGGGATCTCCTCCTTTGGAAAAACGCATGAGGGCATGGTACACATATTGACTAGATGAAATCAACATAATATGTTCTCATATGGAATATGTGGTGGTTGACAAAGATGAAGGAAATATGGATGAAATTTCCTGAGGAGCAATATGTGAAGAAAGAAAGAAGAGATTGTGAAAGATGCAACTATGAGCACGTAGAAAAAAGGAAATCAATATTTGATAACTAGGAGAATTGACCATGACATCTCCCTAGAAAAAGTTTGAAGACTTTGATGAAGTCTGGAAATAAAGGAGACCCTTGACATTGGATATCTCGGAGATGTGTCAATATGCATGCAGGATGTTGATGTTTCTACAAACAAGATGTCGTGATCAAAGGCCATCACAAAAGGTAACTTTGATTTGATGTTCATTTCTAATTTTTGAAAAACATCTTAATGGAATTTAATTAACCCAACGTTTCAGACTTCCAAGTGAATCCATCTTCAAGGGATACACTAATAGTTTAAGAGAAGATTAATGATGTATTGTAGAGCTAAACTTATGTATGTATATAGCTTCTAGAAAGGATCAATAAGAAAAGATTTAGTCGTTCGGGTTCATTTGATATTTGGGAATATATATATATAATTATTTATTTATTAGATGATTTAATTTAAGGTTTGATTAGTTATTAAGGTTGTCTTTCATAAATGAATTTTTATTAATTTTTTATGTATTCACTTGATTTATTTAGTATATTGAATTTTAATTTTCTTTTTTTTAACAAAGTCAGTTGCTATATTAGTGGCTGAAAAAGATAAAGGGAGTCCAGTCTCCTTAGGTACAATGGTTGCCAGTGGCAGCATGGATCAAGAGATTTACAAAAATGGAATATCTTCTTGATCCTTTTCCTACTGCTTTTACAACTACCAATGACTAGGCAACTATAGATTCTTACAAATTGGGACATCCAAAATTGACACTTGCAGAACATTTTAATCTATGACTATGTGGCTGATTTGTCTTGCAGTGGATTCCTTTGGCTGCTTGTCAACTCCTTCTTGCTTGGCACTCGAAGAGCTGGTTGCAACCGTATTTTTCTTTTCCATCATGTATTGCAGGATGGAAATCGATTCTTCTGCATGACTACAGTGATTTGAGAGCTGGTGAAACTGTTCTTGCAAAGAGGAAACTCTGTGCAAGAAGAGATCAATTTCAGCCCTATATTTTTCATTCATAATGCGATTCTGATCTTCAATCCAACGATTCTGATCTTCTAACCTACGATTCTGCTCTTCAAGTCTAGATTCGAGAATCCTCTGCTGCTCCTCCAAAATGCTCTGCTGAGTTCTAATTTCTTCAAGCTCGGCTTGCAAGTCTGCACAGTGCAGACAATCCTCACTGCGGGCCATAATAACGACAGAGAGTTGACTAGGAACTGGGCAGGAAATTTCAAGGGCAAAGAAGGGGTGCTCTGAGGAGTAAGGCAAGGGTGCCGAGAAGGGGGCACTGAAGATTCTAAGGGGCGCAGCGAGGAACCTGAGGCTCCAACGGTTACAAAGGATGCAGGAGTATAAACAAAAAGTGCAGTGTAACAAGGGAACCTGGGTGTTTTTATGACAGATGGCGTAGTGGATTAATCGTTGTTGGAACAGCTACTCAGGCGAGCGATGATGAAGGTCAGAGAGGACTAACCAATGACTAAGAAAAGAGCTAGCCGGGGAGAAATAAGGGACACTATGATTTCTGAGAGGCGCGACAATAAACCTGAGAGGCAAGAGGTAACAAAGGATGCCAAGATAGGAGCAAAATACGCTGCGAATTAGGAATACATGGGGGAGATTATGACAAGCGTGGCGGTAAAAGCGCAGATGAGACAGCTTCTTAGGCACAGAATGAATGAAGACTGAGTGCGCTTGCCATTTACAGAAGTGGTAGAAGAAACTCTTGATTCGGGAGGCGCGACAGCTCAACAGAGGGTCAAATGAAGGAGCAAACGACTGAGTGCAAAGGAGATGGAGGGGAGGGGTAAAAATAGCACAATGCAGGGAGAGAATCCAAATGAGGAAAGGACAGGTCATGGGGAGAATGCTGATCTACAAAAAATCCTGAGGCAGCCTGTAGCTGGATCTTGTTCCGCGGGCGTTTTGATTGTCGTTGTTACCGGGAGAAGGAATAATTACCTGATGCTCTGCAACAGTGATGCAGAGGTTCGTCCTCTTGACGGCCCAAATATTACCTGTCTCACACGCTTCATCAGTGTTGTTGAACGGGACGTTGCTGTTGATTTTAACCTTCATGGAATAGGTTGATTTACCTCTGAAGAGTTACATCTAAGGGTGCCAACTTGCCTTTTGCATGCTTTGTTGGCTCTTTCATCCGCCTCCTTATTTAGACTGCGGAGGACATGAAAGAATTGAATCTCTTCAATGTTCTGGAGTAGAAGCCGATTGCGTAAAATGACTTGCTGCAACGTGGTGTTGGGCGAGTTCTGATGATGGATCATTAATCATATAATTATTGAGGAGTCCCCAAATACCTTAACTCTTTTAATTCCCAGATTACACAATTGAATGAGGCCTTGGTATAGAGCCAAGGCTTCATCTCTGTTATTTGTTACCTTACCTAAGCTCCACTCATAACTGAGAATGTGTTCCCCATTTTCATTAAGTATTAGAACCCCTACTCCGGCTGTGCCTGGGTTTGATTTGGAGGCCCCATCGAAGAAAAGAGAATGGCAGTCGTTCCTTTGCATCCAACTTTTAAAATCTTGCTCTTGAAGTCTAACTTCCCAAGGTCTGCCCTGCTTCTTGTTCGATGTGTCCTTCTTGAACCTACCTTGGATGTGATGTTGCCTTTCCAAGATATAACTGATTATGGTTCGCTCCTCCACTGTGAAGTTTGTTGCTTTGATTTTCCCTGTGGTATTGATTGCAATTGCTTCCTAGGCAAGGCTTTTGGCTTTGATGCAAGTTATTCGTAAGTTGGGGGTTTTATCTTGAAAGATTTTTTTATTTCTTGCTAGCCAGGCTCGCCACAGCAGAGTGTGAGGGAGAGTGTCCCAAACTCTTTTCGCCAGACTGCTCCTTTTTTCTCTCCAGATGTAAATTGTCTCAGCTATGCTATGCTGAAGATTCCAAGTTAGATTGCCAAGAGAGGAAAGCTTTCTCCAACATTCATTGGCAAAGGGACACTCTATAAACAAATGATGCATTGTTTCTTCAACGTTGCAACAATTGGGGCATCTTGAAGGGCCGTTGATTCCTCTTTTAATTAAGTTCTCTGTTGTAAGAGTTTTGCCCTTTAGGAGGAGCCATATGAAAATTTTGATCTTTGGAAGGGCTTCTGTTCGCCAAGCAATTTTCCAATGATTCCACAAGGGCATCTAGAAGGTGTTGTTGCAGATGTATTGATGGCCTGACTTTATAGTATAGATAGATCCTGAAGGGTCCCAACAGAAGCCGTCCACTCCCTCTTTTTTAATTGGGGCCTTGTTATGAAGATGCATCTTAAGGGAGTTGAGGTTGGCTTCTAAAGCTGTAGGAATGTCTAGAAAGGACCAACCCGTCCAAGCGTGGGAGCAAGGGTCCCAATTGGAGATTTGATCCAGATTATGAAGGCCTCTGCTGTTGAGATAGTTAATGATTGGAGCGACTTCCTCGTTCATATTCAAGGGAGGGAGTCCCATGATCTTATCTTAACCAAAATTGATGCTTTTCCCCCTGGAACCTTCGAAGTGTTTTGCTTAAGGATATGAAGAGCTTTCTATATTGAATTTTAATTTTCATATTTGACTTATTTAATGTATTTAATTACAATATTATCATATTATTTTAATCGATTTCATATAAAATATATAATTTTAAATTATTTTAAAATGGTTAGTATGTAAATAAAATATAATTAATAAAGATTTAATTATTTTAAATGTTTATAGATGAATTATGTTTATTAATTTATTATTATATTATTATATATTTATTGGAAAGTTAAATAAATAACTAAATAAACAACCCTTTAGGATTGTTTCTCTCATTTTTTAATTAAAATTTTATTTAATATCATATTTAACTTGTAGCCCTCTTTTATTAACCTAAGATTATGTTTTGAAAATATGTAATTGTATTAATGTTCTATTTTTTGTTTAGCTTATTTAATATGATGATTTTTAATTTAATTTTTTTAATATGATGTTGATTCTTCATTACCATCTTTTAATTTTATTTTAATGGATTTCATATTACATAATTTTAAATATTAATATCTATATAGTAAGTAAATTTATAAGCTTTATTTTTGGAATGGTTTTTAGATGTGTTATGATTATTTATTTTGTTGTTAAATGAATTTCATAAATTTGGGATACAATTTTATTGTGATATTATTATATATATTGATTAAGAGTGAAAGCATTCAAATTTGGGATTGATTTATTGGAAATAAATGAGTTATGAAATTAGTTCTTAAGGAACTAAAAAATGGGAGTAATTATTTAATGACTTACAATAATGGTTTCTATGCATTGCTAAGTTTTAAACCATTGTCTCGACTTAAGTTGTTTTTCCTTTTTTCTATTTCGATGGCTTCTTTGACTTTCCTTTTAAGATAATGGTCTTCTTTTTTAATTAACTTGGCTTCTTCCATACAGATGTAGTGTTGGGAAGAGTGAACGTGTTCTGCTAAGGCAGATTTTGAGGTCCTTTCTCTTCGTAAGTCAGTGGTGTGCTCTTTGATTCAAATGTTAAAAGGTCTTCATGTTTCTCATATATATTCTTTCCCGCATGAACAAGGTATAATATAAACACCTTTTTGATGGTTAGGGTTTATTGAGTCTTTGACAGATTTGAAAAATTGGCTGATGCTATTAGGGGGAGTGAAGGCTACGTTAATATTATGTTTGTTAAGAATTTTATAAATTTTGTCAGTGGTGCCTTTTATATAAGGAAGGGAGATTTTGGGGTTTACATATTTAAGTTCTTTGTCTTTGTTGTTATAATTATTCTTGCTCAGGAATTGGTGCATGGATTTATTAATGGTGTTTTTATCCTTCTATCTAAAAAAGAAGGGAAACTTGGTTTCCAAGTATTTAGGAAGAAAACTCACACTGAGAGATATTTGCATGCTAATTCCCATCACCACCCTAAACAAAAAAAATTGGCATCATAAAAACCTTAACCACTAGGGCTGCTAGAATATATGACTGTGACCATCTAAACTTTGAACTTAACCATCTCCACAAAGTTTTTGAACAAAATGGTTATAATAATAACACCATTAATAAATCCATGCACTAATCCCTAAGCAAGAATAATTATAACAACAAAGATAAAGAACTTAAATATGTAAACCCCAAAATCTCCCTTCCTTATATAAAAGGCACCACTGACAAAATTTCTAAAATTCTTAACAAACATAATATTAGCGTAGCCTTCACTCCCTTAACAACATCAGACAATTTTTCAAATCTATCAAAGACTCAATAAACCATAACCAACAAAAAGGTGTTTATATTATACCTTGTTCATGCGGGAAAGAATATATAGGAGAAACATGAAGATCTTTTAACATTCGAATCAAAGGGCACACCATTGACTTATGAAGAGAAAGGACCTCAATATTTGCCTTAGCAGAACACGTTCACTCTTCCCAACACGACATTTGTATGGAAGAAGCCAAGTTAATTAAAAAAGAATACCATTATCTTAAAAGGAAAGTCAAAGAAGCCATTGAAATAGAAAAAAGGAAAAACAACTTAAATCGAGACGATGGCTTAAAACTTAGTAATGCATGGAAACCATTATTGTAATTCATTAAATAATTACTCCAATTTTTTAGTTCCTTAACAATTAATTTCATAACTCATTTATTTCCAATAAATCAATCCCAAATTTGAGTGATTTCATTCTTAATCAATATATATAATAATATCATAATAAAATTTTATTCCAAGTTTATGAAATTCATTTAACAACAATATAAATAATCATAACACATCTAAAAACTATTCCAAATAATGAACCTATAGAATTTACTTACTATTAGATATTAATATTTTAAAATTATATAATCATATGAAATCCATCAAAAATTAATATAAAAGATGGTAATGAAGATCAACATATTAATTAGTCATACTAAAAAAGTAATATAGAATCATCATATTAAATAAGCTAACAAAAAAATAGAACATTAATTAAAATCTCATATTTTCAAACCCTAATCTTAGATAATAATAAAGGGTTAACAAGTTAAATATAATCTTAAATAAAATTTTAATCAAAAAATTTAGAGAAATAATCCTAAAGGGTTGTTTATTTAAACTTTCCAATAAATAATAATAATTAAAAATTAATTAACATAATTCATCTATATAACTTCAAAATAATTAAGCTTATTAATTTACATTCTATTTAGATACTTACAATTTTAAAATAATTTAAATTTATATTTTATATGAAATCCATTAAAATAATATGATAAAAATGTTAATTAAATATTATTAAATAAGTTAATATCAAAATTTAAAATTCAATATGCTAAATAAGTCAACCGAATAAATAAAACATTAATAAAAAAATTCATTTTTCAAAGATAACCCTAATATCTAATCAAACCTTAAATTAAATCATCTAATAAACAATTAAATAAATATAAATTATAGAAAAAAATCCCAAATATCCAATGATCTTGACCAACTAAATCTTTTCTTATTGATCCTTTCGAGAAGCTATATATTTACATAAGTTTAGCTCTACAATACATCATTAATCTTCTCTTAAACTATTAGTGTATCCCATGAAGATGGACTCACTTGGAAGTCTGAAACATTGGGTTAATTAAACTCTATTAATATGTTATTCCTCTCTTATCTAAAAATTCTACCCACCTGTATGGATTCATTATTTAGAAACATCTTAATGGGTTGACATAGGGCTACCGGAAGAGAGTTGTAGATGTCATCTGCAACTAAGCACTCATGTGGTTGGATGGAATATCCTAAAGGAAACATGTCATGGAAGAGGTAGTTGTACGAAGGAAAGCTAGATGTGGACTAGAAGATCACTTTCCAATAAGGGAAAGGACGAAATGACTAACTTGAGGAAAGTGATGGATGGTCGATGCCCTACAAAATGAAGGCTTCATAATGATGAATATGAAATTCATGACATCGAAAGGAGGAGCTCAGCAAGCAGCTAAAGGTCACATGTTCTCCACTGAAGAAGAAAGTTGTTGTTGGAAACAAGTCCTTGGTTAAGAGGGAGATTGGAAAAGAAACCTAGATAAGAGGGAACTTGGGTACATTCCTTATTTTATAGGAATGGGTATATGCTCCCTAGTTCAGAGGGAGAGATAGATACATAGTTTTTACCTTCACTTTGGGAAGAAAGAATGGAGGATTCGGTAAGCATATGGCATTCGATACTATTTGAGGATGTGGTATGGAATCCAAGTTAAGAGTAGTCATAGAGGACTGATATTCTTTGAGGAGGGGGAATCCAAGATAAGAATAGACCTAGAAGGACATACCCTGTGAACACCCAGGTGGGGTATGTTCCTTGAGAGACAATGATGATGGTGTATATAAATCATTGGTCTCGCAACATTGTGCTATGATCTTGTGGAGAGATAGAGTTCTTAAGGACTTGTTATGTGACAATGCTAGATGATATGATGTTAAATAGATGGGTTACCAATTTGACTCTTCTTATGAGAATTCTTCGAGTTGAGAATGTTCAAGTACCTTGTATGGATTATGAATACCTCCCTAGTTAAGAGGGAGTGTTGAAATACGTAACTATGTTTAGTCTTCATAATGACATATGTCATCATGATTTTATGTGTTTCATGGAAAGAGAAAATTAAATTTATTATTTTTATTCTTGAGGCATGGGTTTCATGCTCAAGGAAAAAAAAATATAGGTCAAGCACCCATTTAGTGCTTCTAGGTTAGTCATAATGTCAATTGAGTCATTGTCATGTATTGAAGACCCATTTGGGCATGTTACATATTGTAAAGAAAATTTTATTGAGTCAAAATGAATTCAATAGACCCTCCAAGACCTTTTCATGGCACAAAGATCAATTAGGCCTACATGAAGGGACAAGTCAGCCTAAAGATAGCAATTTGTACCCCTTAAAAGCCTAAATATAAGAAGGAACTCAATCTCATTTGGACACACCCTTAAGCAAGTTCGATCTCCTCAAGATAGAAGCTAGAAAAGCATGGATAAGGAGAAGAAGAACAAGTTAGAAGTTCTCTCTCTCTCTCTCTCTCTCTCTCTCTCTCTCTCTCTCTCTCTCTCTCTCTCTCTCGTTAGGGTTTCTATAGTCACTGGGCAAGACGAAATTCTGAAGTTACATCGAAGTTGTGAAGTTGCATCGAAGTTTCAAAGTAGAAGCCGTGAAGCTGCAAGGTCGAAGTTGTGAAGCTACTAGGTTGAATTTGTTGAAGTTGCTACTTTGAAGTTGTAGAAATTATTACTGGGGTTGAAGTTGCTTAAAGGTCGAAGTTTGTTGCTAGAAGTTGTTCAAGAAGGAAAGTTGACTTGGTCTTTGAGGGCCTTGTTCAAGGGTCATAGGTCTTGGAATTCGTCAATTGAAGTTCTATAAGAAGAGAAGAATTATGGTGGGTTTTTCTCTCTATTGGAGAGGTTTTGGCCCTCACTAATTGCCTACATCTTGTGTCCTATTGGCTCATTTTTCTTTATGATCTGGTAGTGTTTTTATGTTAGATAAAATTAATAATAATAAAGGAAAGAAAAATTTAATCAAGTATAGTAAAAAAGCATCACAAGCAGTTATTAAAGTAATAGAAATAACCTACACTTCATGCCCCTTTATTTCTCAACAAGGGGAACCACATCTAGATCTACTTCATCAATAAAATCAACACTGATAGCAAATCTAATTTTACATTGTTTTGTTAACTTCAACTCTGCATCTTTATTTACCCATCTCAGTGGATATGTGTTTGGATGATCATGAACTTCCAACCCCAACTTCTTGACCATCTTTTTTGGAATGAGATTCTCCTGCGATCTTGAGTTTAATAGAGCATCAATATTTATCTTTTTGACATGTATCTCTATATGGAAGGGTTTGGTCATTTCTTTCTATTCTTGTTGCTAAAGGTTACTCAGATTCATCTCCTTTTACACTGATGTATAAACGATCTTCTCATCCACGTTTCAATTGCTTTCAACTTAGTTGCTCGAATCTGTGGCCATAATATTATCCTTCTTGTTTTTCGAGTTTAGCTCTAGATACAACTTCCAGCATTTCTTCTCTATATGGCCATCAATGTTGTAGTGGTTGGTAGGATATTTACACTGGTGCGCTATGGCTGTCGTCTTTTTATTTTTTCCCTTCTTTTTCTTCTTCTTCTCCTCCTTAAAATCATCTTGTTTCTCCTTCTTCTTTGATCCACTTGATTGTGCTCTCTTTAGGCCTGTGTTTTCCAAGTATTACCACTATACAAAAGTCTCATCCACCGATTTGGGCTTGAACAACATCATTTGCTCACGCAAATGGCGGTGTAGTCCCCCAAAATACTTGAGGAGTACATCTGGGTTCTTTGGAGAGATACCCAACATTATAGCCATATTTATCAATTTTGGGGCGTACTCTTGCATGCTTTGGCCCGATTTTTGCCATAAGTAATGCCACCAGATTCATTGGTCCTCCACATACCCAATGGGTTAAAATTGTGTCTTAATGAGGGTTTTGAAATATTCCCACTTGGTTACTGGATGTTCTCCTTCCAACCTTAGGGTTTTCATGTGGCTCTCCCACCAATTCAGTGCATGGCCCTCCAATTTCAGTCACGCAAATGAGATTTTTTGTGCTTCTTCAATCTCATGGACGTTCAAATAGACTTCCAACCACTGAAACCAATGGTTCAACATCAGAGTGTCGATCTCATCGTGGTATGGCTTGATGTCAAATTTTGCTTCCATTTTAAACCTGGACTGTGATTGGTTCACGACACTCGAGATAGGTTGATATTTTTCGGGCTCATTCTTTGACTGGTTCTTTATTTCTCCCCGTTATTCTAGTCCCCGTTCTGATTTGTCCTCTGCATTCGAACCCCCATCTTCTCTAAATATCCCCAGCTTTTTGTTCAAGGCCTCCATGAGGAGGCTTACATTGCGGTTGATATCTGCAACTTCTTGTTCCAACGCGTAAACCTCACATCTGCAGGATCACGAGGGCCATTTACAGATTCGTCGACCATGATTAGGGTTTTACGATTTTCAACCAGCTGATCTATATCCCTACAATCTTCTAAAAATACCCAAATAAACCCTATTTGATACCAAATTATCCATAAAATACCATGGATATTCCACTGGACAATTTGTCACAACATATCTGCTAATATTATACTTAAAAATCTAAATTTCTACACTATTACAGTTTTGTTAAACCTCTAGATTTGTAAATTTAATTGTAATTAGTGCATGCATGCGAATGGAAATTATGCAAAAAATTAGAGAACAAAAAAATAAGCTCGCATACACATAAGACACAAGATATGCTTTGGGAAACTCTTTCAGGAGAAAATCTAGCTAGAAGGTGAGGTCGCTTCGCTCTCTTTCTTTGTATGAAAATAAGGTTGCAGGTATAAACAAGTAATGCTTGTGGCCCACGGGCTGATATAGTGCATCGATCCTCTCTGTGTTCTCTACCTCCTATTTCTCCTGGATATCTTTGCTCAGTTATGGAACAAAATTCTCTCGAAAGAATGGAATGCCTCTTCCTCCTAGTGGTCTCGTTATAACACGTCCTAATAACCTACTAGTGGTTAAGTTTGACTACATCAACTCTTAACTAGAGTTACAATATAGACTATTCTATAGTATTTTACATCACAAACACGTGGATAGCCCCTTTTCCATGAATAATGGGTGCTGACTTGGCATCCTCTCAAACCCTAGTGGTGAAAACAAGAAGGTCAACTTATGAGTGGCATAATTTTTGCATACAGACTCTGATTGGCACGCTTCTTGTGTCATTAGAAATATATCTGAGTGTAGAATAGCATGAAGATGTGTCGCGCTAAAGTAAAAAAGAAAAAAATTACCCTCAAAAAAACATCATTTGATGCCTCAAAATGCTCCTGGAAGGTTTCAAACCCTGTTTTGCAAAAATGGATCTCGCCTGTAAAAAAAAAGTCTCGTGAGTTGATTCCTCCTCTTTTTCCACTCTAAATGCATCAATATGGATTACAAACAATATAGTTATCCAATTTGGATCACAATTTGATGACAATAGTTTAGATTTAATCATTTTTGTTGTTGAATTTGAGATGTATTAATGTTTGGATGCTTTAATATGTAAGAACGATATTGATATTGATATATTGGTTTGTGTGTGCTACACTTTTTGAAATTAGGGTGTTGATGTGGTATTTTAATAAGTTGATCCTTCTTAATTATTGGTTTAAACTCGTCTTGATGTTTTTCTTCCATGTGAAATATGATTTATTCCATATGAGGAATATACATTTTTGAGTCCTCTATGAACTACTTGCACAACAAGGCTTGAAGCCATTGCAAGAAGTATGCATTATGAGCTCAACATGTCATAATCTGGAATTGAACCCCAAGTGGGGAGGCTAACAACATTTATCTTATCAACCTGAGCTAAATTCAATTGACTATTCATGATATTGTTGATTCAACATGTTAATATTTGATATTTTGTATTCGTTGATGAATCATTGACTTTATCAATGGTGATTAATGGAACTTCAACCATAACTAAATCAATGAATGTTGACTTGTCATTGAATTGTTTCTTGAACTCAATTTATGAATGTTCTTCCATTGATAAGACTTCATTAGCAATGACACTCTAATTTTTAGCTTCAATCTCTTTTATTGAGGTTGCTCTATGTGTAGTTCAACTTTTAAAAAATTCTTGATTCACTCACATCCATGGATATTCCTTTGTTTACTTCCAAAGTTGGTATATCCTTGTGTTTTAATTTATTTACTTCAAATGATTAATTTCCTTGTCTTTATCTAACATGATCTTATCATTTTTTTCCTTAGCACTCTACTTTTCCTGTGATTCTTGATTGCATTGAATTGCAACATCTAGTTGAATCAATGCATAATATTTTGCATGTAAGCCACAATTTTCTTTCCCTTTCTTATTTATTTTCATCTTTTGATTTGTTTAAGTAACCTCTAATTAAGGTTCCTTAGACAAAAAAAATCTTCAGGTTTTTTTTCTAATAGTTTATTTCTATGATATTGGATTTTCTATTTGATTGTATTGTTTCTAATATTTTAATTCCTTGATTTATGCAATTACAATTTTTTAGATAAGAATTATCTTATTATGTTAAACCATTAAAATATATCTTGATATCAATTACAAGTTGTATCTTTTAATGCTCTCTTCATATTATGTTACTCCATTCGCTGATTTTTCTATCTGTCGAACAATTTTGTGCATTTCACATAACACTTGGATAACTAGAGCACCCATGCTCTTAATATATATTATAGATTATTCCATTCTCTAAATTGTTTCATCAAACTTTTTTCCTTCAAGATATATCTTCAATATCGAGTATTAATTATCCTTCATAATAAAAAATGTACAAGGCATGATAAACCCACAATTAATGTGCTTCAATGATTCTTAGTATATCATTGTATACTTGAATATATTTTAGTATAACAGCCCCTTACATAACTTTCTTCTTCTTCTTCTTTAATGTAGTGCTTTGTAACTCTTTGATAACCGCCTTCAACAATATTTTTAATGAATTTTATTTTCTCCACCTTTTATATATTTTTAATACTTTTACCTTTTATCAATATTTTCAATTTATTTACTTTTATGTAACTATTTATAAAATTTATCCTCAGAGTTAGGTTTCTTTTCAATTCCTCCATTCATACATTAATATTGGAATATTTTGATTGATGCTTCTTCATGTGTAGTTTAAAGCATTTGGAAGCTTTCCTTTTTAATTACCTTATCTTACCATGTAGCTGACAATTCACTTTACTTATGTGAACCATGGAATCTTCATTTGACTTAATACTTCACATATAGTTTAAAAACATTTGGAAATTCTATTTTTTAATTACCTTATCTTACCATGTGGCAATTTACTTTACTTATTCCAACCCTTGAATCTTTTGATTCGAGATAATTTCCTATTATCATAATAAGAGTGGGACGTAGACCTAGATTTATTGCATAATTTCTTCTTTTTCTTTTAAATACCACTCGCAAACTAAATTTGACTATAAGCTAGTGGAACGATCGCCTTGACACAACCAATTTGGAGTTAACTTCATGGTCACTTCACCTAATCATCCATTATAACAAGGGAAAATATCAATATTTCTCATGGGATAAATGAGTATTATTCATTATTAATTAACATGTTTTTGATATACATTAGGTGTGCATATAAATACGTGGAAGGGTGATAAGTAATATTATTAGCAAAGGACACGACTTATTATTATTATATATTATTTACTAAGATGCATAATATTTGTCTTATGATTAAACAATGTAAACTTTGAAACGGGAACCCATACTGTTACCCGTTTTGTAGAGATAGCAAAAATTTGACCTGATTTTGAAAAGGGGTGATGCAGAACACACATGTGTTTTTTAGAGCTTAGTTTTTGGCACTAGAAATTTTTTTATGTACATTGCATTTTATAATGGTAATGTTTTTTATACTGATTTAAAAATGTGGTAATTTTACACCAGGCCTCTTTTTTTTTAATGTATGAAATGTAAATAATATTTTGTAAATTTAATAATTTGTTAAGTGGTCTTTTTCTTCATATTTTCTTATTTTTATTTTTATTTTATTTTTGTTGTAGTGAGGTTTTTATTGTTTCGCATATTTAAAGAAGAAGGTCGATATTTTGAATTTTCGATATTCTACATATTTATACATCGTTAACTAATTTTTCAATCCACTGGAAATAATTGTTTCTAAAAAACAATATTTTTTAACAATGGACATAAAAATAGCCATTTTTAACATAAATATAATTAAAAAATACACGTTTTGATAATTTTTTGTTACAATTGACATGTGAAAATCACAATTTTTATACGAAAATTTTAACTAAAAAATAGTTAATTAATAGTTTTTTATATGAATTTCATGTCAAAAAAAATAATAATAATAATCACTTTTTTTTTTTTCAAAAAATAATGATTAACTTAAAAATTAATGTGAAAATCACAAATTACAAATATTGAATGCATAACAACCTTAATTGAATGTATATTCTTCTCATAAAATGTCAAAGTCAAATCATTGCAAGTATAACTACTTAGTAGTTACAAAAAATGAGTTTCATTTCCAAGCATAACTTAAATTTAATCAACAATGTTATGTAATCCAAACTCTTCGTCCTCTAGAGTTTCATCATTGTCTTCTTCTGCAATATTTCCTGCTTCCTTTTGCTCATTTTCGTCCTCTAATGGATCTTTGATATCTGTGAATCTCCCAATGTCTTTCTTTCCAAACATCCCATGTAATGGTAGTTGAGGTTCCTTTGCCTTTTTTGCCACACGTGATTCACTAAAGTCCCTTTTCTTCAACCCAATTTATTGCATTGCATTTGGAAGAAATTTAAGAGCATTAATTCTTTGCTAAATGAAATTGCACTATAATGGATCTTTTTCAATTGCAATGCAGTTTCTTCCTTTTTGAAGACAGCATGCTAGTGTTGTACCTAATTATCAAGCACAAAAGAAATAATGAAGTAAATTAGTACAATGACATATTAATTAAAAAAATAACATATTGAAATTCAATTATATATAGTAAAACTTACCTGAGCCAGAAAATAAATCCAGAACCCAATCTCCTTTATTTGAACATATGTCTATAAGATAGTTAATCAATAATTGTGGTTTTTTATAAATGTTAACTATCTCTCCTCTTGCTTCTTTGTCTTCATATGTTAGTTTTCTCACAACAGCATCATAAGTCAGTATTTGGCTATGACTCTTTCCGTCTACCCGATTAAAAATCATAGACATATAGCTATCATCTTTTGCCCAACTATTAATATGAATGAACTCACAATCATTTATAAATACTTGATCGGCACGGTTAAGAAGATTTGACTTTTGCCTGTTACATGAAATAGTAAAAGTTCAATCAACTTGTACATAAATGACTTTTTCAACATTAATCAAATACACATTTTAAACGTCTTACCATGTAAGCTGCATCCATGAATTTGTTTTCTCTTTGAAGCTTGACAATATCATTGTCAATTGTGTGTCTGAATGAAATGTCACAAATCTCCATAATGGTGATGACGTGACTTCTACAAATCCCGCAACCACTTTACTAAGAGCTTGATAAGTATAAGGGTCACTATCATAGTCAATGTTTGGAATATTGAAACCAAGGGGAATATCTGCAATAACTAGGGCATACTCCCTCTTAGGTATGAGTTTAACAATGTCTTCACAGTCGCCTTGTATTACTTGATATTGAATAGTGTCTAGCCCATTCCAAATGAAATAAGAGTGAGTTGGATCAAGTTCAACATTTTTAACACATTGCTTCCTCAGTGTTTCGATCTTTATTTTTTCAATAAAAGTTTTGAAGCTAGATGGCGCTCCATTATCATCCTTCTTCATCTTTCATAAAATAAACAAATATATGTGTAAGTTATAAATTAAAAATAGTACAGAGATAAATAAAAATGAATGTGTAAATCAAGATACATTTTTAAATGCAAAATAAAAAGCTTTTAATGTTGATGTAGAACTTGAATCTAGATAGTTGCGTACAACATCATCCCAACTATCTTCATTCAACAATCTAACCATTTGTTCTTGAATTTTCATGTAAATTTTTTTACTGCATAGATAAAGTAACAAAAAGTCAATATAATGATATGTATAACAAATACTACCAAGAACAACATGTTTTATTTAAAAGAAAATTATAATCTAGAAATAAATAAAAATAATTCAACAAACTTACTTTTGAAATTCCTCATACATTTCCTCTAATGATAATTCCCCTGACTTCACACGAGATAATATTGTTTTGATAATTTTTCATCTTTCACTCTTTGCATTGCTCTCCAAGGTGTGATAGTCATATCTTCTGGAAGTTGCTTCAATTCAAGACCTGATTTACTACCGCCACATATCAATGGCTTAGACTTTTTGACCTTCTGGTTTTTAATGCCAATGTTTTCCCACATGCTAAAAATGTCATCAATCAACTTCCAAACATCTCCAGTTCTCAATGCCAATTGGAAAATGTTATCAACACCTCTGAACATATCACTAGGAAGGTTGCGTTTTCCACCTTTTGAATTGGGTTTCTCTTCAATTTGATAGCCTATTTCCATACAACATTCCCTTCGGAAATCTGCAGTAACATTTATCCTATCCCCACCATATTTTTCTTGAAATTCACTATGAATAAATCTAACCCTTTGGATGAAAGTCCTAGACATCCTATATTCATTATATGAATTATGATCCCATGCCACTAACTTTGCTTCTGTATTTGATAAACCAACAAAAATGATACATTTCATTGTTTCAAAACATGGGTTATTGGGATATTCCTTCATCAATTGTCTTTGAGCTTCTACAGAATGGTTCCCCCCAAGCACATAATAATTGTATTCAAAACATTTTGACTTATCAAATGCTTCTTTGTTGGGAACTTGAACTAGATCAACAAAAAGCACATAATTAACCACATGAACATATGGATTGTACCTCATCAATGTCTTCAAGTTGTGAACATGTAGATGGTGTGGTTTTCTGACTTGATATTGACATTGTCCTTCACCTTGCCTTATAGGTTTGTCTGAAATTAAGCTAAAATGTACGACACCATCAATTAAGTTTTTCTTGTGAATTCTGTCGAATGCATTTGTTTTGTTTTGATATGCCATCCTCTAAATCACTCCTGGTGTAACGATTTCTCTGCTTTTTTTGAAGTTTCACAGGTTCTTGACTGCTGGTATTGACTGCTCAAAATCTTCACTTTACTTTTCTCGTCATAACATTCTCAACAGATTTATTCTTGGGCATTGTTACTTTTGGTCTTTTACGACTCTTCTTAGTTCCAATGTCATCTTCAGTAACAACAACATATGCTTCACTGTCAGTTTCAACTTCATCGCCCTCAAAAGTAACTTGTCTACTCTTGCTAGATTTATCCACTAGAGGCGTTTTTTTCTAATCCTTTGGATGTAGTTTTGTAGCATCATCAATTACTACATTTTGCTTGTTTTCCATATCTTCTTCTGATACTAAGTAAAAATTGTTGAAAACTCTCATGATATCATGCTCTATGAAATGAATGCCTCCCAACCTAATTGAAGAACTTTCAACAAAATTTTGCCAAACAAAATATCATATGTCAATAAAAACAAAATTAAAAAAAATATAGTGAAACACTTTCAAGAAAACAAAATACAAATATAAATAACAATACTTACAATGTTTTGTTTCATCTCATTTACGATTTGTTTACACAACTTTGTAGATACCTCTCTCGTGTCATACAATGAATATGTTAGTCGATATTTAATCATTTCATGTGACTTGGGAGCTTTTATAAGTATGTAAACAACTTCAGTGTCTGGTATCGAACACATATCTATGACTCTTCCCATCAGCTCAAAAATTCCATTTTCATTTGGTATATCAATATATAGATATATATTCACATTTTGGCTTTCTCTTTCTTTCACATACCATATTCTTGATGGGAATTTCACCTCTTTTGAATTCTTCCAATCTGAAATCATCTTCTTATCAGTTGAGACACTTGAAAGGTTTGTGGCCATGAGCTCAGGTGGAATTCGTTCACCAATGTTTTTTGAAGATGCACCTTCAAGAGTCTTTGGTCTAGACATATTCACAGAAATCTTCTTTGATGCGACTTTCCTGGAAAATAAAAACACATAAATCAGTAAATAACGAAAACATATCAACTTAAATCCACAACGAAAATATATCATAAATTTTTAATTTGTATAATCAGATAATTGAAATTAAAAAAATATTAAC
>APFE030411378.1:1302-16997 GCA_000404065.3 Pinus taeda | reverse complement strand
CAGATCTTGCACAATCAAGGGATTGAGTATGCCAATGAGTTTGCCCACGTATTTGCCCACATTTTAGCTTATGCTCACGTCCAAAAAGTGTGAGTGACTATTTTTCAGGTAGAAAATGAGTTTGGTGAGCCATTCTCATCAGTTCTTGAGCAGGTATTGAGCAATGGAGGCAGGCAAGCAGTGGAAGAGATTTGGAGATCAGATCTGAGCTGTATTGTGTGTAACAAAGGTGGAGATACTTGTGAGAAGTATTATGCTGTGTAATGTTACATGACTCAATCATTAATATACAGATATTTGGGGTTTTTAGCGAGATGCTTTCCCCGGGATACATACTGTGTTAATGTGTGAATGCTCTTGATGTTTTATTGTTATGGATGCTGCTATATTGATGATCAACGTAGAGGAGCTTATGTATTGTGTATGTTTTCCGCAATAGTACATGATCAGGATAATCTCCATTGAATATGTGTTAAATTATTCAAAATTTCTACAATACCTAGTGTAACATGCCCTTAAGATCTTCAACATAATTCTTTTGACTCTTTGACTCACCTATAGCAATTTAACATGTGTTAGACCTATTTCAATGAGCAAGAAACTCATTGACATATATTATAAAAATAATATTTCTTTTCTTGAATAAATACAAATATCAAAAGTACATTTATGAACACCGAACCTAGTTACATTTCCTTCAACAGTTTAATCTATACAATCTGAGTGCCCCGGACATTTTCAAGGTCTTGAATCAATTTATGCATTCAAAAATGTATTTTAAACAACAAAAAATCAGAATCTTGCTTAAAATTGAGGACCGCTCCACGATTTTTGAGGGAGGCCCATATTTCCTAAATAATGCAGGGTCCTTTCTTTGCTTCTAGACTCCTAGATATAATCTCGATGATAAGAATTTCTTGGTCGCTCCTATGTGGATCCATTTGTATGCCTTACTGGTGGAGTAATAGTAAGAGGATATCTTGGAGTGCATAGGCAATGCAATCAAATCCTACATCAAAATATCTGACATCACTAAAAGTAGGAGATACACAACATATGCTAGAATTTGTGTCTACATAAATATTTCCTAGCCTCTTCCAGAATCTATTTAAATCTCCCTACACGATGAAGTTATTACCCAACCCATCAATTATGAGTATGTCCCTTTCTATTGCCATCAGTGCCACGAATATGGCCACCTCTTCTAGGAATTATGGACCTTGATGTTTTAGATTAGTTAGATGTATTATTTTGAGTATTTAAGTTTGACCAATTATTAACTTATCTATTTTTAGACATTTTTATTTAATTTATAATTTATTAATTTTTTTCCTTTTGATTGATTATCAATTCATGATTTAATTAACAATTATTTTCTAATATTAATATTTAGTCAAAACTAACAGCTATATTCTAACAACCAAAAATCATTTCTCTACATCGCTATCGCTATTTAATTTGATGCCATGATATGATTATCCATCTTGGCTTGATGATGAACCACACTAGATGGTTCGAAACGCGTCAATGAAATGTTCTCGATATGATTATTACCGATATATTTTCCAACATTCATAATATGGATCACAAAAGCCTGAATTCAAATAAATCCTAATGGATTTAGGCCCCAAAATAATTACCACCAGAACTAGAGAAACCCATTGTTGAATAGCATGGAGCACCCTAAGTCCAAGAATCTATATGAAACCCTTGCCCACATGGAGGACAATTTCAAATATGCAGAGCCATCTTAGGAAAATGAGGGCTCTTAAGGAACGGCTACTTAGGATCCCTTGATAAAAAATGGAAAAACTTAGAAGACTCACATGGTAACACTTTAATCCCCCAAGTTCTAGAAAATAAGGAGGTTAAAGCACATGTTATTGAACAAATCAACCCAAAGGATAATGTTATAAGCAGTAAACAGAATGATAATGAGTATACAACATACCCTAAAATTGATGAGAAAATATTATCAATTATGTTAGATGAACTTGATTCGTATTTATATAGGAACGCGACAAATTACAGATATAACCATAAATACAAATGTGTAGTAGAAATAACACTTCATTTCATTAATATAAAACACTGAAATATGCTTACAAACAGAATGGAAATAAGACTAGCTCAGGCGATGATATCTTATCTTTGAGAAGAGATGTGGCACCTACATGCCTATGAACTGCGTTAGGATCATTCCTCCCCCCTTAGGAAGCAATGGTCCCCATTGCGTTGAGTTCCTCCTTGAGATGGGGAAACTTCTGTTGAACTTGGTCCCTAGTGAGCCACTTGCCCTATTGAAAGATTTGGCCTACTTTGACAACTTGATACAGTTGGATCTTCTGCTGGCAAGTGTGCTTGATCTGTGTGTCCATGATTTGATCAGTTGTGGCTTGTTCCATGCAATCTGGATTTAACTCTGTAGGTGTGAGTTGTTTTGCAATGTCTTATGTGTCTAGCAATGGTGGGAATTATTGTCGAGGGTGGTCCACATTAAACACTAGGTGCAGGCCAAGGAATGGGGGAATGTTGAGCTCAAATGCATTGTCTCCCACAACCTTGGTAATTGTGTAAGGACCATATCAGAGTGGTCTGAGTTTTTGATAGGCTCCGGTAAGGCATTCCTTTTATAAATGCAACTAGACTTTGTCACCCACCTAGAACTTGTGTGGCACCCAATGTTGATCATGTCGCTGCTTGTACTTGGCATTTGATTTCTCCATAATGTCGTGGATCTGCTGGCAGATATGTTGGATGTGCTCAATGAAGTTGTTTGCCTTATCAGTTTCAGACTGGACATGAGCCGAATCTATCGAGTAGCTGCAAATGGCATGGCCACATCAATTGGACATGGTGGTTGGAATCCCAAGCCCACCTAAAAAGGGTTGTGGCCAGTCGAGCTATGGAGAGCTCGGTTATAGCTGTGTTGGAAATAGGGAGGCTCTCATCCCATGTGTGTGGATGCTTTGAGTTGTACATGTGCATAATGTGTATGATCATCCTGTTGATGACCTCTGTCTGGCCATCAGTTTGGGGATGGAAAGTTGTGGACTTAGTGAGCTTGGTGTCTAGCATCGACCAGAGAAGACCAAAATGTACTGAGGAATCTACTGTCCCGATCTAAGATGATAGACTGTGCAATCCCAAAGTGTACCCACACTCATTCAAAGAAGAGTTTAGCAGTGCCTTCCACTGTGATATTCTTCCTACGGGCAGCCATAATAGCTATCTTCGAGAATCTGTCAACGACCACAAATACATAATCGTTGCCATGCTTAGTAGAAGGAATGTCCGACATGTAATCCATGGAGATGGATTCCCAAGGTCGATTAGGGGTAGGTAGAGGAGTATAGAGGCCTTGATTCTTGATGGTCGGTTTGGAAATGGCACAAGCAGTGCAGGATTTGATGTACTTCCTGACATCATGTCGAAGATTCAGCCAATAAAAATACTTCTGCAATACTGCCACCATTTTCTTGGCCCTGAAATGCCCAGCGACTCGAATGTAGTGAGCTTCCAAAATCATCTTGGCACACTCGCTTGAAGGAACACAAAGGTGTCCCAGGTGGCATAATAGGGCATCCTGGAGGTGAAAATATAGAACTTACTGACCCTCCAAGAGCGTCTGGTATGTGTGGCCGAATTCTAGGTTGCTTTTGTAGAGAAGTGGCCAATCAGAAGTCTCGTGTCCATAAGAGTTGAGCACGGTGGTTAACTCCATGATCAGTGGTTGGCTGAGGCAATATGCAACATTAATAGTGTTTCCCTTCTTATACTTGATATTCAAATGGAACTCTTGCAGGTATGTGGACCACTTATGATGGAGATCATTCTGCAATTTCCCTTGCATCTGTATGAACTGTAGGGGTCGATGGTCTGTGTGGATGGTTGTTTCCTTCTACAAAATGTAATGCTTCCATTGTCGGCAGGCCTACACAATGGAATACATATATTTGTCATAAGTGGGATATTTCTAGACTATGTCTGAAAGTGTCTCACTATGATATGCCATTGGATGCCCCTATTGAGTAAGGACCGCCCCAATAGCATAGTCAGAGGCATCTGTCTCGATCTCAAATGGCTATTGCAAGTATGGTAATGTGAGCAGTGGTGCAAAGGAGAGGCGATGTTTCAACTCTGTGAATGCCTTCTATTGAGATTCAGACCAAAATAATTTTTCTTTCGCTCCTTCCTTGGTGACTTGACTCAAGGGCCAAGTGATATGAGAGAATCCCAACACGAACCTATGGTAGAAATTGGCAATACCTAGAAATCTGCAAAGCTCTGTCAACATGGTTGGAGCTAGCCAATCCCGAATGACTTGGACCTTGGTTGGATCCACATGAACCCCCCGTTCATCAATAATGTATACCAGATATTGAACCTAGGTCATGCCAAAAGTGCATTTCTCTAAATTGGCACATAGCTTGTGTTGCTACAGTGTTTGGAGAACCTGTCAGATGTGGTGGAGGTGCTCTTCCCAACTCTGGCTGAAGATCAGGATGTCATCCAAGTATACTACTACAAATGAGTTGGTGAATGGCCGCAAGATTTCATCCATCATCCTAATGAAGGTTGCAGGAGCATTCGTCAACCTGAAAGGCATAACCAACCATTCGAAAAGGCCCTCCTTGGCTTTGAAGGTAGTCTTCCACACATCGGAGGGTTCAATTGGTACTTGGTGATATCATTATTTTAAGTTGATATTGCTGAAATATTTTGCCCCCTTCAATTGGTCTAGAAGGTCATCAATCCATGGGATCATATACATATTCCGAACAGTGATCTTGTTCAATGCCTGATAGTCAATACATAGTCTCCAAGTCCCATCCTTCTTCTATACCAAGACGATCAGACTCCCACAGGGTGATGAACTCAGACGAATGTGACCTTTCTACAACAACTCGTGAATCTACCCCTTGATTTCATCATTGTCCATAATGGAGCATCGATAGATTGGTCCATTGGGAAGCGACGCACCTAGGGTCAGCTCGATGGTGTGCTTAAATTGACAATGCAGAGGCATCCTTGCGTAGGAAGTGAAGATGTCCTCGTACTCCTCCACGACCTTGTGCATCTATTGTTGTCGTGTGGAGGGGCCCTGTCTAGAGGTCGTGGCCACCATCTTCTTCTTTCCCTGAGGGCGTATTATCAGGAAAATAAATTTCCCGGTTTTGGAAATGAGCTTACTGCATTGTGTTGCAGTAACCAAAGAGATGGCAGTAGGCGGTGCTACCTCTGGTATCCTGTACAACTTATTTCCAAAAGTAACAATAACAGCACGAGGCCTTGACTCATACACAGCATGTCACTTCCATAAGTATGGTTGGCCTAATAATACATCACAAAGATCAAGGGGAGCAGCGTCACATAATACCTCATCTGTCAAGGGCTTGATGTTGTATAAAAGGTAGCACTGCTAGCTCATGTGAAGATCATGTCCTTGGTGAAGCCACCCGACAGTGTATAGTTGTGGATGTGCTGTGGTCAGTAAGCTCAACCGCTTCAGGGCCTTTCCCGAAATGAGGTTCTTTTGGCTCCCGCTATCAAAAATGAACTATAGCGGGGAACCCTTTACCCACATCTAGGAGTGGAAGAGGCGCTCCTCCTCATCTAGATCTTCGAGTTCCTCCTTTTGGATCTTCATGGTGGCAATGGTGGTGTTGGGCTCCGCATCGATAATCTGCTTCCCTTTGTCATTCCCCTTGTCATTTTCTGACTCAAAGTCGGAACATGCATCTGATTCCGAAGCCTTTAGCTTAGCCACCAGTGATTGCTTGGCCCAACACTCACTTGTGTTGTGAGTGAAGCTCTTATGGAACTCACACCACTTTCCCGTTCCAGTTGGTGGAGCTATCTCGGACGAATTCAATGTTCTTGGAAACCTTCTAAATATTGGTCCTGTGATGGCATAACATCTCCTATTCATAACCTGCCCCCCTTTACAGAGTTGATACAAAATCACCATCTCGAAACAGGCATTAAATAGTAGATCTTTTGGCTCTCCTTCTTTGGCTTCACGACGTTGTTCTTTTCTTGCGTATTTGGTAGACTATTTTAGGAAGCCCCGCCTTGGCTTTGTCCTTTGTTCTGCGGTTTGGGGGCACCTTTCCCTTACTTCAAAATCATAGATCTAAAGTCTTGCTTCTTCTGTTTAAACTTTTGCTCGACCTTGACGGTATATCAGTATGTTGTGCCAAGCAAGGAGATGTCCAGGAATGCCATCTCATCCTGGATGTACCTGTGCAGGCAGCCGTGGTACTTGAGAACCAAATGTTTCTCAGAATCCTTGATACCTAACTTCGTGTGAAGGGTATGAAAAACATTGGTAAACTCTGGCACATCTTGGTCCCTTCCCTGTCGCAGCATTGTCCACTTTATGTATTTATCCTCATGGCTCCCGATAGGGTAGTACTGCTCCTTGATGGCATCCCGGAACAAGTTCCAAGTGGGTGCGGCTGAAAACAGTGAGTTTGTACTTTCATCCTTCTGCTCACAGTAGATTTCCCATCAGTCCTTGACATGGGACGCTACTTTGAGAAGTGCAATAGTGATATTTTCCCTGCTGGAAAAATCATGAACGGAAAAATATCCTTCTAGTAGATTTAACCATTTATCTACAGTGTCTGCATCTATCTGACCCTCAAATATGGGAATTTCAAAGTTAACTTGTACCTTAAAGGGTGTAGTACTTCTAGAGTAGCTTCTGGAAGTAGAAGTGTCACCCTTAGGTAGCTGCTGAAGGATCCGGGCAAAGTTTTCCATCATCGCGTTCCTTTGTTGCTTGAGGGCTTCTTCGAGCAAGATTTTGATAGGATCTCCTACCCTCTCGTCTTTCTTTTCATCCACCATGGGAGGTCTTCGGGATGTGCGAGGCTGGTCTTGAAAAGGTTCGACCAGTTCAAGCCCTAACTACTTATATCCTAACCTCATTCGGGACATGCAAAGAAAAATAGAGAAAAAGCAGATCGCTCTGATACCACGAATCTGGATTTAAATGGAAAAACCACAAGGATAAAAGTAATAAATCAAAAAACAACAGTCAAAAAGCAGCAAAGGACTCATTACTGCAGTAACAGCCAGGAAGTCATAGAAATGCAGAAGAAAATCCATGAAACTTTAGACTCTAGCATGAGAAATAACAGGAAGGAAGCTTGCAACCATGGCCACAAGAACCATGTTGCAAACTATTTCATCAAAGGCAGGGATCGGGCGGCATTAAAGCACTATAAGAACAGAGGGTGCAATCATCGTAGAAGAAATATCAGTGAAGAAATCTTCACCTTCCAAGTCAGTGTAGTGCTTCTTTGGCTTCAAAGCCCCTTCCTGCCTTATATAATAGCCCTCAGCGTTACCTCTACTAAGCAAGCATACTTCATATTAATCCATCTCCCCTCTTCTTACCCAGCTCGTTCACCCCATATCCCCCTATCGCCTCCACTCCCTCCACCCAGTGCCCCATTGCAGCGTAAAGCCTCTATTATGTCCAGATTTCGGTCCTCTCTGGGACCTCATTATTATCGAAATACAATGGAATCATGACTGAGTGCTTAATTCAGACTTCAAATAAGCTTTCATTCGCACCTAAATATATCGTTAGGTCCGCCCCCCCAAGCCTTCACCGCGTCGCTTTTCCCTCCTCTCTTCGATCTCCAATCAAAGCTGGATCGTTGATCTGGCGCCTAATCCGACAGTTGGCAATCAGCCCGCCCATCCAAACTTGTGCAATTTTCTCCCACCATCGATCTGTCCCCATCGGATTTAACGGTTCTTATCGATATCGGGCCAACAACATGCTCAGAGATTACCCGCCCGAAAAACAGTTTTCTCTCTCTCCTCAACTGCTACGTGTCGCCTAGTCAATGGAATCAGGTGCCTTCCCCTTTTTACCACTCACAGTTTCTTATCCGCCCAAAATACCACCTTCGCCTTTAATCCCGCCTTTTTCATTGATTATCGTTCGAACCTTTTCGCGCTCGATGACCATTGATTTGATTCATCAACAACAGAGACAGTTCCTCCAGACTGCAGCACCTCTGGATAATCTCTACCATCCATCCCATGATTCCGAACTTTGCGACTTAATCTTGGCAATTATTAAACTGAAAACCCCGTTCGTCGATTCCAATGGCCCCCGTGCCCAACAAAAGGAAAGCAATCAACACCAGAAGAAGAAAAAGCACCTCAGGCATTACAAATCCAAGGAAGCACAACAAACAAGGAGTAGAATGAAAAGCCAAAGGAAGAATAGGAAATCAACTCAAATGGAACCACAATGGCACATTACAAAATCAGCAGCACAAGTAACGAAGGAGAGAGCTCAGTCAAATATGAAAAGAAGAAACAACCAACCAGAGCAAATAGTCTATATGCCTTGAAAAACTATTAGAGAACCCATGGCATGTAAATTTCTCTTTCTAATAGGTCAGTTTGTTAGGCATTACACTGGAATACCCATAAAAATACATGAAGTCTTGAACACTAGCATAGGAGAAGAGGCTACGTTCCTATCTCCTGGCTTAGATGTTTATCTTTTTGCAGTCGTTTGTAATAGGAGCTTGCTCCAACAAAGATTTTGATAATATATCAACTACCCGACCTTGTTATATATATATATATGACTCAAGTTAGGACCTTATAATTGTTTTTACACTTCAATTTCATAGAAATTGTAATAATTATTACTATCTTTATCTAAATTTGAAAATGTAATAGTTTTTCAAAGCCAATATTTTTTACCTATAGTAAACATTTTACTTTCTCTTCAGCTATAATTAGTTAAAATTTAATATTATAATATTAAATGTAATATTAAAGCCTTTTTATAGACTTGAAATCTCAGCACAAAAATGGATATTGTGGCCAATGATCTGAATACGCAATATACTCAATATTATATTTCATATTATAACATGTAAATATCAAAGATAAATCTTAAATTTAAATTTTAAAAACCAACCCTAATTTTATTGAGTTGAGAACCTTAAATTTAACTTCTAAAAACAAATGCTAAGTCTTTTTAATTGACAAAATATGCATCTATGTTTATATACACATTGTAATTTCAAAATTAAATTTTGTATTTAATTTATTGTACAAAATATTAATAGTGTTTATTATGATGATGATGATTAACGTCCACTAAGACCAATGCGGTCTATCAGACCTTAAGAAAATTAGAATCTAACTGTGATTCTTCAAAATATATTTCTATGATAAAAAAGAAGGGAAAGAAGCGCTCCAAGATCACTATAATTGGGCTGACTTAACACATCAAGAAGATTGGAAGTGTAACAGGTGTTAAGGAAACAAGAGTGGATGTGAGTAAGAGTCGGGAAATCTAAGAGGAAGTTTTTTTCATCTTTCACCCTCTTAGTATTGTAAAGTCAAAGTTGACAAATTCTATTATCCTAGGGAGTTTTGGGAGTAGAACACTGCCCGGTTTCACTTCGAAGCTCATGAGAATTAGTTCTTATCCTAGCGATGTTCAATTTTTTCTTAGTGTTGGTCAAAACAGAGAGATAATTCAGGTTATCAAGGGTGGGGTTGATCACCTCCTTATAATATCTTAGCTTCATTTTTCCCTTCAACTACTTATTATCCCATACTAAGTTTATCCTTAAATTTAGAGGTAATAATACCTTTGATACTATCCTTGCTTCCCAAGATGATTTCCTCCCTTATTCCACAGTGGTTGAGCCAAGACTGGGCATCCTTATACCACCCATGCTTGAGGCGCAAATGGGGGTTTTGACTAAAGTTAGAAGCAATTTTGGGAAGCCTCTTGGATTCCATGTTGTAAATATTCTTCTTATACATCAGATACCTAAACATAGACATGATTTTAATGGGGGAAATGCCAGCTTCGACCAAGAGGATATGATAGGGAATATTTCCCTTGATCTTGAGGTTGTAGGTTATGAATTGCTTTTGAATCATCTCAATATTTCTCCACAACCCTTTGCATATACTGCAACCCCAAACTTCACATCCATATAAGACAACAGGGGTGACGAGAGTCTATAAAACGAACCTTTTTAAACTCAAAATATAAGAAGCGGTCAACTTATCATTGTTTTCAAGCTCATAATAAGATTTCTAGCCTCCAGTAATCATTTTCTCAATGCTATCATTCAAGTTGAGCTAATGAGAAATGTCAATACCTAATATTTATAAGCATAAACCTGTTCTAAGTAATTGTTATCATAGAATAAACTACAATGGGTGATATTTTTGGATTTCATTATCATTACTTTAGTCTTGTCATTATTAACTGTCATACCCATCTTGGAGCAGTAACCATGAAGAGTCTTAAGCTGCTTGTCTAGGTCATCATGGCTTCTAGCAAGAAGAAAGATATCATCGTCATAAAGGAGAAGAGTAATGATTATACCAACAAGCTTGGTTTCCTTGCAACCCGCAGTTTCCAAACACTTCTCTAGCTTATCGATGTAAATTCCAAAAAGGGTAGGGGATAGGGGACAGCCTTGCTTGACTCGAATATTACATTTAATATATTTATACCACCCTTTGTTGGTCTTAAGCTTGGAAACAATAATATTGTAAAGGTGAATCACAAAAATCCTCAACTCATGAGGAACCATTATCTCTTCAAGTATTTCCCAAAGCTTATCCCAAGGAACAATGTCAATTTTTTTTCTAAAGTCCAGAAAACAATAGAAGGGATCGATTTTACTATTGTGACATTCCTCGACAATGATCCTGAGAGTTACAAGGTGGTCAATAATCGAGTGATGTCTCCTAAAACCAACTTTCTCTTTAGCTCTTTTACCATGGTTTGCAAGCCAAAGGCTAATCTTCTTTTCCAAAATGATCCCATATAGTTTGGTTAAGATGTGGCTAGTCATAATAGTCCTGTAGTTATAAGGAACATTTTTGTCCCCACTTTTAAAGATAGGCATAATAAGGCTTTGTGTCCAAGGCTTAAGGAATCCATGCTTTACTACCAAATTAATAAGCTTGTGGAGATGAGGAATGAGGATAGGTATTCCCATTTTAAATATTTCAGCTTGGTATCGTTCAATACCTTTAGCTTTCCCATTAGCGAGCTTATGAATCCCAAACTCAATGTCTTTTAGAGAAAATATATCTTCTTTAATATGATTATTTAAGATGGTGCCCATGATGTCTGAAGAGTCATATAACTTCTTAAGATCAATGCCCCAATTCTCTAAGGGGATCGAATGATTATCTTATTTTTTTACGAACAAGAACATTCCACCAAAACTTTCTGGGTACAACTTTAGAAAGGTGAAGAAGATACTCTTGTCTCTTATTAATATATGACCTCTTTAGTTAGTAATTGAATTATTTATAATTTTCCATTTTAATGTTTTATAATTGCAAAATCTTATCATAATATTAAATGTTATAATATTATGTTTAATATCATTTAACATAATAGTATTAAAAAATATAAGGTGTTACATGAATGAAACGCTTAATTATTTTATTTAATTATTTTCTTAAACTAAAGTAATGAGTCATTAGATTTAAAATTTAAAATACAAAAATAATATCGTGTTGTGTTAATAAAAAAAAATATAAGTAATAACTTCTACATTACATTAAATTAATTGAAGAGAAAATAATAAATCAAGGTTAAACATTTAACTATATTAAAAAAAAAAAAAAAAAGAATCAATGAAGATGATGATGATGAGTAATGTCTACTGAAACTAATATTGTCTATGGAACCTTAAGAATGTAAGAGATTAATTGACATTTTCTAAAATTTTGTTGAACTATGATTAAAAAAAAGGAAGAGAAGCATTTCAAGATCACTATAGTTTTGCTTACTTGAAAAGGCAAGAAAGTTGGTAGTGTGGCAAATGTTTTGAAAACAATAACGGATGTGAGTAAGAGCCCGACAATACATGAGAAAGTGTTTTTCATATTCCACACTCTTGGTATTGCAAAAGTGACATACTCTTTCGTCCCAAGATGTTTTAGAAATAAACTAGCACAATTTTACTTGAAAACTCATATGAATTATATCTTTAAATTTATGTATATTTCATAAATTATAAACACAGAAGAATTAGGTTTTATCTTTACCAGGTCTTCATGAAATTCGATAAAAACAAAAAATAATAATAAAATAAAAACAAATTTAATTCAAACCTGAAACAACATGGGAAGTGAGGAATTTAGTGAATTAAATGAGGAAACTATGAAGTGGAGGGTAATTATTAAATATTATTGAATTAAGCTATAGAGGAAAGAAGGTAACCACCAAACATTTGCGATAGATATTAAATGTGTTAAATATTACAATATTTTTCTATGGGTAAAACCATGTTATTTTTTTCTAATTTAATTTTAAATTTAGAACTTCATTGATCTAATGTCAACACTCTCCAGAACTATTAAAATATATTTTTATTTTTTTTTATTTTTTAAATTACAAGTAAAATATAATTTTATTTTAAATTTTTATTGTTCTTTTACTTATTTAATATGGTTTCAAAAATTACAGTGAAAGGGATCTCGAGGCACTTGTCACCCCCACCTACTCCCCTGATGAATAAAGAAGGGGTGGCATAGTATACCCCCCAAACACGATACATGTGGCATAAAAACCATTTAATGGCTCATTCCTTAAGGTTATTCCATATTTTTCCTTCAAATTGTCTACAACGATGGGATGAGTGGGGTTGAGATGGTTGTAGGGGTACTGTCCAAGCTACCCTGCAATTTAATATGTTATTCTCCAAATTGGAAACTATTTGAATGAGTGGGGTCCTTTGCAGGGTTTTTGCGCTTGGTGTGGACAACGTGGTGTTGTTGTGCAACTCTCTCTCTTTAGTAGGTTATATCATACGCTACAACTCTTAGGTGCCATTCGGCGGGGGAGGATAACCAACTCTTGTGAGAAGGTTAGTTAGAAGAAATTGAACAAGGGATTTAAATTTTCTGGACGATACGAGAGCTATAGGCACATGACAATTGCTAAGGTCCAACAACAATTTAAATTTTGCTTCAAGGTAATTCTAGGTATTTGGCCTCTTCAGATTTGCTACATTTTTTAGTTTATTGCAAGGTTTTCTTTGCCATCAAGAATTGTCATTACTCCAAGTCTCAGGTTTTTCTTTCGGTGCATTCATAGTTATTTTTTTCGATTGGATCTTTATCCTATTTTTGCTCTAGTTTCTAGTTAGTTCCCTTACCTTGACCTTAGTTCTCTCGGGGTTTGGTATTTCATTGGGTGATTGGGCACAACCTTATCTTCCTCCCTATCTTGCAGGCCTCTAGGTGCTGCCATTCATACTTGTGTTAAAGAGACAGGTAGGTAGAGTGATTTTGAAAGAGAGTGGTCACTCGTGTGTTGTCTCAACAGAGATTGAGTGCAGATATTTACAGATTTAGTATATTGAGTGCCCTCCTAACAAATACAGATATGGGTCAACGGTGTGGAGCATTATGCCTAGGCAAAGGGGTCACAGTCGCCAAATGAGGGGTAAACATGGGAAATCTACTTGCGGCTAGCCCAACCATTCTTGGGCTAAGACTCGGGCCTAAAAGGTGGTTGCTACCTTTCAGGCTACCACCTTGCCTTGCACCCAATCTAACATACACAAGCTAGAGCAGAATGTGCACCAGGAGATATAATCTTTCTCAGAACTTATTGGAGAAGTTTCTCATTGGCTCCTTGGTCAAGGCCACACTAGGGGGAGGAGAACACAATATTTCCACTTGGCCACCTTATACTGGCAATTAAAAACTTTGTTGGGGCAAGTCCTCAAGGAGAAACATGATGATTGTAATGAGATCAGTCATCCCTCGATGATCTACAAAGAAACCAGTGGAGGATGCAAGACAATTTAGCTTGTTTGGAGCATCGTGTGACTTGCCTGGTGGCACACTTTGAGCACATGGAGAAGCACATTTAGTGTGAATTTTCTAAGCAACCACTGCTCGATTCTAACCTAGAAAACCCTATGCTTGTAACTTCTTCTGGTTCTTTATAATTATAAGTTGTGTAAATCTTTTTTTGTTTCTTAATAATCTCTTAGTTTTGAAATCTCAATATTTTTTGCTACTATCAAAATTATAAAATTATAGTAAATTAACTGACTAACGAATTTAATAAAAATAAGATTAATAATCTTTTGAAACACTATAAACAACCATATAACTTACTATCATAATGGAAATCTCATTGATTTAAAAAGAAAATAATTTTTAAAATTTTGAACACAAAAACTACAAACTATAATTCCAAAAATATTTACCATGTTCAAATCATGTCAAAGGCGCCTTCTACACTTGGCCCAAAAGAAAGCCATTTAGAGTAATCCTTACCCGACACCGTTCTGCTGCTAGTAATTTCTTCGCGGATTACATTTTCAATATATTTATTTATAATATTAAAAACATAGTTTTAATAACAAAATTTTACAATCTCCTAAGGGAAATTTCTGTCGCCAAATTAAAAAAGAAAGGGTCGAATAGTTATAAACAGCGCTGCTCTGGAATATGACACAAGATATCCTCCAACGAGAGTATGCTAGGTAGGCGAGGACAGGTATGTGTAGAGATTTATTTTAATGGTGTTTAAGTGATTAATTGATGCCGTCTTTGTCTTTCTACTAGAGTTAGAATTGGGGTAAAATAATTTTAAATTTTTTTTTTATAGTAGTATTATTTGAATTATGTTTTTAATGTTGAAAATGGATTCAGTATAAAAAAATATTTGGACATTCAAAATCTTGAAATTTAAAAACTTTAATCTAAATTTACAAAATTCTTTGTTAAATTATATTAAAATATTACCAAAATTTCTATAACCTAATAGATCATCACCAGTCTGGATAATTCCAAAAACCAAAATAGCCAAGCTCCTTAACCTATGTCCGAATACAGTAACATTTAAGATGGAAAGTTGCCTCCATAGCTCTGACCCTGTTGGAGCACATATTTGTGCATATAACCCCCTCGGTGAATAACACGATCTGCTAATAGAAAGAAATTGGGTAAGTATGGTTGATATGAATATCTTCCCAAAATTAATCGTTGTATTCAGGGCAGAGCTAATAATAGCGAGATGATGAATTCATTGGCTTGGTCATGGGAATGAAATGAAATGGAATTAATTCCCAAGAAAGGCTTACAATATTCTATGTCGTGTCATGCCACGAAAAAGTTGTCTCCATAAACTTTGATGTTTCTTTTGGAAGCGAAACTTTGCAGATTTTTTGAACTCTATAAAATGACCAGTGGATAAATGTTAGATTAATGGCCATCTATTACACAAGCAATTGGTGGTTGGTGATAAAAAATTAAAAGACGCTTAATTGGATCTTAAGTTACGCTTTATCAAATTAACAACATACTTTGGAGGAATAATTTCACAGTCAGAGCCAACCCTTGAAACTCTAATGGTAAAATATGTATAATACTTACTTCTATCTGAACAAACCCCTAATCATAATATGTGTACAATAATTACTCATTAACATATTGGAACAAGCTTGGATTGGATTGGATATAAGTAATTTTGATATATGGATAAGCTTGGATTTTATTAGAAATACCGGTTACTGTAAGATTTTTGAGATACACAGATCTTGATCTGCAAAACAATAAACAAACTTGCAAGAGAAGGAAGGAAGCGAGCAAGAATTGAGAAAAGAATGAAAAAATTGATTCTACAATATTAGTTTTAGAAT
>APFE030411372.1:27500-94709 GCA_000404065.3 Pinus taeda | reverse complement strand
GGAAAGGAAAAAGGACATTTTTGGCACATTTACTTATGAAAATAATGAAAATTAGGAGAAAAGGGACGTGGAAGGTCACATGTTGCATGTGAGGGGGGAAAAGAAGGAAAATAATGGAAAATGAAGAAAATAGAGGCCTCATTCATAAAAAGGCTTCTAATAATTAGTACGCATACTTTTGTTATTTCAGCCTTGGGGCTCTCTCGTTATTCTCTCTCGCTATCTCATACTCTTGGACACTTAGAGTTTTCTTGGAGAAATCTTAGAGGGTGTGGCACACTTGGATTCCTGGATCAATAAGGCAAAGGAAGAGCAGCTAAGTGTAAGAGGACATCGAGATCAACAACTACAGCGGGGTTTCTTGCAGGTACCGAATTGCATGCGTGTTTTCCTCACTAGTTTTGGCATGGATGACATATGCATGTGGATTATTGGTCATGATCTGTCACTCGCATGGAGGATTGCCTAGATTGACAATGGAAGTCCTTGGATAGCCATGGAGATTGTGGGTTTATTTCCTTATTTTTTTATGGTTGGTTTTCATGTTCCCTTAGCTTGGGTTGAGTTACTAGTTCTTGGAACCATGGTTGGACAAATGCTTTGGAGCCTTGTAACAACTTGGGTTGAGTTACTAGTCCCGTAGACTTGGTTGGACAAATGCTCTAGAGCCCTTGGTGGGTTGAGTTACTAGTCCTGGAGCCTTGGTTGGAAAAACGCTCCAGAGCCTGGTGGCAGTTATGGGTTGAGTTACTAGTCCTAGAGCCTTGGTTGGAACATATTCTTTGGAAACCTAGAAGGCTTGGATGGAGACTAATTTGAGGATGGCTTTGTGATGTCTAGGCGTGAGGTGGAATCACTATTTGATGGGTTGAGGTGGATGGCCTTTGGAAGCCTTGGATGGTTTTGATCGATGTGTTCTATGAGATCCCACATTCATGCTTGGAATATGGCACGGGGTGAATGGCTAAAGAGAGATTTGGCTCAGCCATTCTACGGTCAGGTGGAACGTGGAAGTCCCATCCCGAGTTTGGATTTTTCATCATCAATATGAGGTTATTTCTACTTGTATTTCTATGAGTATTGTACTGGATTATATGTGGTTATATGTCTGTGATTTCATTAGTATTGATGTTGCTATTATGATGGTTATGTATGTGTTTTATGACAGTAGCTATGTATGGCTCTCATCATGTTTTTTCTTGTAAACGAATGATCAATGTCTCTATGACCTAATGGATAAAATGGAAGTTGATGTGTTGAGGCATCAATGCTTCTTAGTGATTCTTAGCTAAGTATGAGACCCATATTCTCAAATTTTTTATTTACACCTGTAGAATACATATTCGTGATATGTTTGACGAAATGTCTGTCATGGCTAGTAGGGGTCCAGTCAAGGTCTCATTCAAGTGATTCCATTCATACTGTCATTTCCTGGTTATATTATTGTTCTGGAGATGTGATTCAATTATGGGTATTGACCTGGGTTTCGGGTCTGAAAAAATGGCTCAAATCCCGGGGACACTGGCAAAACACTAAGCAAAAGAGTCCCTGGAGACTGGCTTGCAGGCCTGTGAGAGTGTCCAAAGGTCCCTAAACGCTGACATTCCCATAACATGAGAACTTCCAGAGGTCAAGTAGTCCAAAATCTTAGTGGGACCCAGGGGCTAGTTGGCAGAAAGGTTGGATTGGTTCCCGAGGGTCCTAATGCTGATGTTGAATGTTTGTATAGTGTGTTCCTGTCGGTTCCATTTCCTTAACGTGACTTAGGATGTCGAATCATATCATAGTGGCCTCTTGTCGCATGCTTACCCCGGCTAGTCAATTGCTTGGGTAAATGTGGGAGGAGGGTGTTACAGAGTGTTATCAGAGCTTGGTTCACCCCTAAGACTAGATGGGTTGTGTGTTGGTCATGCATGCATGTCAATTTCAGGCGTGTCTCTTACACTTGCATTCCATGTGCTTATTGCATTTGCATAATGTTGGTCATGGTTGTAGTGATGTTGCCATGTGGAATTTGATGTTGTTGTTGTGGAATGCATCGTCGCGAGTGTATGATTGGTTACATGTTGTGATATGTCGCTTACATGTATCATTATTGTATGCTTGGTTACATTCTTGTATGCTTGGTTGCATGTATCATTCTTGTAGGTTTGGTTTAAAGTGTTGTTAGTTTATGCTTGATCATATATGTTTATGCATGTATGTAGTTGGTTACGTATTACTTATGCATGTTCATGTTTACATGTGGTCAAGTCTATAGTGATGTAATGATGGTTGTTGTCATGCATGAGGTTGTAGTATGCGTTATTGTTAAGGTCATACATTGATGATTGGACCCTCGCTATAATGATGGTTGCATGGTTAATTGATTATGTGTTATGTTTCTATATGCTATCATGATTATGTTATACATGTATCATGTTGATTTGTTGATCTTATAAACAAGGTATCCTCCCCGAGCTATACTAAGGTACGTTGGTTTATTGTGATTTGGTTTAGCTGACATGATATACCTTGCAGGAAGAAATATCAAATGTCTAGCAAGATGGTAGACTACGAAGACTCTCCCTATGAATCATAAAAGCAATATGGTGTTGGGAACTCTTCTAATTTGGTAGTTACACTGTGAATCTTAAAGGAAGAAATAAGGAGTTGTAAGGCATATAATGACAGAATCATGTAGGAACAAGAGAAACAAGAAGAGGTAAATTAATTGATACTTCAGAGTTTGTCAGATTTACAGTGATAGGGACCACGTCATATTAGCTATGAGTAGGAGGACTGAACTAATGGGGCATATGGTAGTAGGTCGCATGGTGGTCACAGGTCAGACAGAGATGACACAGTTAGAGAACAGATTGTTGGACACTTAGGATATGAGAGGGGATAAATACAAGTATTATTCGAGTTCTAGTTCAAATAGGCACTATAATCGTCATCGTTATTGTTGGGCTCCAAAAATGTCACTCGTTACCATACATTTTTCACCTATGCTTCCATTATATCACTCACTATTCACCACCTTGTCACTCCATTTTCCCTACTATTCACCATGAATGGGTCTCATTTATACTTTCCAAATATTGTTTATTTTTAAGCATTTTTGAGAGGAATTCTTGATTAAATATTAGAAAATAATATATTTTACTTTATATATGGAAAGTGGGTTGCTTTTGTGACATGTGTAGGTTCCAAGGAAGCTTCCAAGACACCTTTATGTGGCCTTGAAGGATCAAATTCGAATTTGAAAAGATAAACCTCATGGAGAAGATCAAGGACAAAAGGGGGTTATGTGTCTAGATGGTTGAGAAATGTATGGAACTAAAGAGAGATTAGTGGATCATCATTATGAGTTTGTTATCTCATCCCATTATATAAATAGGAGAACCTCCTCCATTCCAAAAGGAGGACTCTTGGAGCATTGTATCCAACTTATGATGGAATAAAATAAAGCTTCATTTTACATATATTTTCATTATGTAGTTTTAGATATAAGTTGTACATATATTTCCATTATGTAGTTTTAGATATAAGTTGTCTTAATGTAGTATATGGAATAGCTTGTCACTTTGTTCTTAGGAGAATTGAGCTCACTCTAGAAGGATCAAAGGAACATGTTATTTCATATTAGATCTTATTTCATTTAATTGCTTAGATGTTTTAGGATTTGTTTGTGATTGATGAATGAGTTTTAAATTAGAATCTTATCAGCATATGAGAGGATAACCAAGGGTCTAAGTTAGGCTCTCTCTCTCTATTTGATTTGCATGATAATTGAAATTCATTCTTTTACTTTTAAGTTTCAAGTTATTTCATTTCTTATGCTTATGGATGAATCTTAGTTTAGTTTGGATTAGTACATGAGAGGACAATCAAGAGACTAAGTTAGTCTTTCTCTCTCTTTGAATCTGAACAACAATTAAAGTTCATTCTCTTGTCTGCATTTCAAGTTTCTAGTTTTATGTAATCAATGATTTCTCTATGATACTGTAGGGAAGGATAACCAGGATCTCCTTAGTTAGGAGCCTCTTCCCTTGCATATTATATTGAATCGTAAATAATTTCACTAGACATAGAGTTAGTTGCCTACTCCTACATATATTTTGCTGGCATCATCACAAGCTTACGAGTTTCCCTGGTCGATAATTTAATGTAGCAATTTAAGCCCAATAAATTGCCCAACACTTATCTATATTCACTTCACCATTATACATGGGCAACTTGAATTTATCATCAAGTTTCAAAAAAGGTGATTTACCATTTCCTTTTGAAGAATGATGATGAGCATGAGTAAGGGTTGTGTTACTGGAAGAGGGTGAAGAGGCTTGTGAAGAAGTGTTACACTAGACAATCCCTCTTGTGGACAAGAGCGATCTCCCTAGATCCTAAATAGAAACTAGAAACAATCATGAAAAATAAACTGACTCTTTCCCTAAGTTGATCTTGTTCGAATTATAAGCAGTCTAGCTAATGGATTGACCTCTTACTGGTTTCACGAAATTCCTAATCAAGATCCCTTATTGTGACTTGATGTAGCTCTTCAATGCTTCATAGGGCCTGTAAACATAAACCATAAAAGGATCAAAAGCACATGTGATATAATAATTCAAACAACTTAGCCAAATCATCAAATAAATTAGGGATTGAATTTTCCTTAATGAACATAATAAACAATTGTAAACTATTCATCATTCACAAAAGACAAAATCAATGGGAGAAAGTGCTCATTTGTAATAATCAAAAGATAAGAGGAGCCTTACAACCTTCACCTTGATGTCGTGAGGTCCCTCCCAATTGCCTTAAATCTCCTCCTCAGATGACAAGCTCTCCAATCTCAAACCAACAACACAAGTTTGTATTATTTGAGTTCTAACCTCCATCCCTCAACCCTCTAGTACCTTTATAGATCAAAGAGGGGGAAGTTTCAGATCCCTAAGTAGAGGATGAACCTCCTTTAATGAAGGATTAGGTTACCATGAGAAAAGGGTTGGAGATGCATCTTATGAGGGTTATAGTTTGAATAATCATCACTTGGAAGCATTCAGTTGGGAAATATTCAACCATGTTTCTAGAATGTAATTTTTATTTTTATTTTCTAGAATTCACTTGCGAGGTTTATAGTTTCAGACCAGTCATAGCTCTACGCTGTTCTTAGAGTCAATTTCAGGGCATGCATGGGAGACTCTAGAGCTGGTGGATCTTAACAAGGTGTAAGGGCTATTTGACCCAAATTTCTCATGTACTTTAACATATTTTGAGTTGTTTGACTTCTAAGGGAGCTAGTTTCAACATGTTCATGGATGGTAAAAAATATCCGTAAACTGATCAAGTGTCATGGTGACAAATTGACATGTAATATATTTCCCCCTAAAGTGTGAAGTCTGAAAAATAAGTTTAAAGATTGAAGTGCTTTACCATTCCAAGGATCGGATGAGAGGAAATGGTCGAAAACCTACAAGGGACATTCAAGGGAATAAAATGCAAAATATATATTAAAAATCATCTTTGAGGTAGGCGTTCCCATACTCAAAGTAAAGAGAACTCAATGAACAAGCATGTAAAAACTAAGATTATGTAGGACACAACATGGACACAACCATCTGTCTGCATGATCATGAATATAAAATCTCCTCACAACCTATATTCATGAAACTAGATCCAGGGTCTTGATCTCCATCTCTCGATCCATAGTACGATTCTAACCATGTGAGCGAATGTCTCGAAGTCAAACATGGTAGAAACCACTTGATTACTGGTCAATGATGTGAATTGTTAATGAGTGTGAGAGAAAATACCAATAATGACAATGGTTCTCAAGGTACTCCCACTACAATCTATGAAGTGTCAATATGTGATTTGAAGTCAGACATTCATAGAATCGTTTGATCGAAGGCCAATAATGATAACCTGTTGTCGAAAACAAAAAACCTGCCATTAAGGCATGTAGTCTTCAAGGTACTGAAGGTTTCTAAATAAAATTCCTAAATAATGAGCTGAAGTCGATAGGAAGTGATTCGTCATAGGAAAGCCTACGACATGAAACATGATATCAAGTTTTGAAAATAGTTTGCAAGGACTGACTCAAGGATGGCCAACACGAATAATGATAACGACACTATAATGATTCGGTAGCATTTGACTGAACGATAATACCCAAAACCATGAATATTTTCAATGAGGTTTGATTAACTGTATGGAAAATGGATTTCCCAACTTGGACATGAATATGATAGAGTGTCGTGTTCAAGAGTGACATGCTACTTTTTAATTGATGATGTAAAATGGATACCTTCCCCAATTTCCCCCAACTATTGTTGGCAAGTACCTATTTTTTTCACAAGCTTGAGGAGGAAAACATATGCTTGGACTATAATCTCATCCTTCGGATGAGTCCATCGAAGTATTTTTAATGAACCCTAAGAAGGAATGGTTCGGTCTCGTTATGCTTAACGAGTCCTATATTGTTTAATTTTTACGAGTCCAGTAAAGGGGTAACTCGATGTCATTTTCTTTTAAGAGTTTGAAAAAAAAAAAAACTCATTCAGCTCTTTAACCATAAAATTTTAATGAGTCCAAAGAAAGTAAATCTTGACGTTTTTCATTTTTAAAGAGATAGAAGAAAAACATAAGTAGACTCCACCAGGTTCTTTTTCGTCAATTTAATCTCTCAGGTCCAAAAAATGATAAAATAATATAGGAGAGAACTCTATTGACCATTTTTTATCAACGTATACCTTTTTTGTAAATGGTCTTGGTTCAGTATGTAAAAGGGGTAAACTTATACTGAGGGGATGGTTGTTCATTTACTTTTACGAGTTTGAACAAGAAAGTACTCGACAATATTTTCATTTTTGAAAAAGTCTAAAAAGGGCTTAAAAGAAGGCTCCATGATTTTTGTTTTTTGTAATTTTTTAAGAGCATGCAAAGCAATAAAATTATGCTAAATGTCAAAAAATGATTTATCTTTACTCCGTAAATGAACTTACACATTTAAACTCAATAACCTATCATAGCTACTGGAAAGGGTGTTTTCCCTCTAAAAAAGATTCAAAATATAAAAATAATATATTTTTAAGCTCAAAAAACTTATAAAAGTGGGAAAAATTAATTTTATTTTTACCATTTGCATTTTCACCAGTTCAAAGCAGAGAGAGGATTTTTTACTGCTGAACTTCCAAGTCTGGTTCCGAGCCAACCGGTGGATGAAATCATGCACTGTTTCCTCCAGGGAGAAGATCTCTCTATAACTTAGCTTTCTATCTGTTTATTTTTTCATTTTAAGCTTTCATTTGGTTTTTTGGGACAAATATTTTTTCAAAGAGGCACCCTCGACCCTGTGTGGGTTTTGTTCAATTGGGCGCCCACAGGCTGATAAAATTTTCCATATGAAAAATCTTGGTTTGCGCGGAATTATTCTGGAAAATTCCGCACAGTTGCACCCTGTCCATAAAAGGGCAGCCGCGCAAGTGTCGAGGCTATTTTTAAAACAAGTTTTTAACCCCAAAAAACATGAAATGAGTTTCAAAAAAGGCTTCTAACTACTTTTAAATGGTCATTTCAGGTCATTTGATTGCTCAAAATGGAGTGGAGGGAAAGAGAGCATGAAGCCAATGATTTGACTGCTTTGGCTGATCCAACCACTTTGCAAGCTCTCAAGGCTTATGGCCTCCTGAAATACTGGCTTATCCTTGGGATGAAATACCAAGTAGATATGATGACCTGGTTGGTGAGGACCTGGAATGTCTAGGAACAATGCTTTGTGATTGATGATCACTGCCTCACCATTAATGCTAATGACATCTATTTTCTCACTGGGTTGTCTTATCGGGAAGCCGATCTTTCATTATTTGGATCGAGAGTAGGGGGAGATACTATTGATGGATATTTACGATGCTTTTGCAAAGGTGCACCGCCCAAATATGGATGGATTGACGTTTAGTCCATTGAACTTTTACCCTTGAGAACCATTTCTTTCACTGTTTGCAAACTGTGTGTGTTACACAGTAATTTGTCACTGTCCTCATCTCAGTCTCTCTGCTGTGTCATGTGTTAAATAAACATGTTCATATCTTCCCACCAATGTAATAATATTAAGAAAATTCTCTCTGATGCTGCAAGTTGACCCTCATTCCCTAAGTTTCTGCCTCGTGGCGAGTAAACCCTTAATATACGCAACGGTCCCCTGTCATAAACAGTCTCATCGTGACCCCATCGTAGGTGTACATCTGTTTCCTGCGATGGTCGTATTTCAAGGCCCGGTGCGAGGCTATTAGCTAGTTATCGCAACGATTGGTCTGCATGCATTGCCTCCTAGCGATGCCATCGCGGAGACTTATTTTATGGCTAGCGACAATCTAGATTGGGCGAATTTGTTCCAACAGTCGGCCTTCTGGATGTCTCTAGACCTAGTTGTTGGGTTAGTTTGGGTTGCCCTTCCCCCTCTGGGATAGTAGTTTCGTCTTTTGTGCTACCTTCCTTGAGGATAAGCTCCCTCTCCCTCATCTCATGGAGATTCCTTCTCCTATAAAATCACTCACCATTGCTATGATTTGCTAGTTCTTTTGGTTGGACAGTGTTGCTAGTGCTTTTGAGTTTGGTAGATAGCTTTGGTGTGAGTGTGGTAAGTGTGGGATTGATAATAGTTTGTAAGCGGTTGTGGAGTGCCCTTAATTTTGTATTAACACTTGTGAGTGAGAGAGAGATATTGTTTGTTTGGGAGACCCATCCTTGAGAGTGAATTCTTGAAGAAACATACTGGCTAGACCCTCCGAGAAGGCTTGCGACGTCAAGACTTGGTTGTAAGCTTTGCTCTTGATTTATTATTAATACAATCAATGATGCTTTCCTATGTCTTGTATGTAATTTACTTGATAGCTCATGATTTCTTGACTTTATGAGTAAATACATCATCATTGTTCTCAGTTATGTGCTCTGTTGTTTTCTTGTGGTGTTTCAAGTTAATTGCTCATTAAGGAGAAGGAAACGGAAGTTGGAGCAACGCAACGGAACTTCATCAACCACCGGTTTGAGGTAGGCCTCCAATGATGACTATTTAAGGGAATCAATTGTTGTTTTGTCTTTGCTGTGACTAGACCCACTCTATGGCTAGAGGGGTTGCCTCTGTTTGTAGAGGGAACACTTTCCTACTTCACAAGTTGGCGACTCTGCTGGTTGGACCCTTGAACCTGCTCCTTTGAGTAGGGCTCTTGACTCGTACATCCAATCCCCTTGGCTTGGAGATAGCGCTTCTTCGGACCCCTTAAAGGAAATCTTTCCTTCTGATGAAGCGATTATCGAGACTATGTCTTTTGAGGAACCTCCTTGGTCTGATCATCACCATCGTTCCTCGTTTCTCCCTACCCACAGGACTATGCTTACTTGTCTTGAGTAGTTTGCTTCTTATGTCCCCTCCCAACCCCTTCAGACACCTATCCAAATCCATCAAGTTTTCTCTGAAGGCAACATGGGGAACATTACGCAAACTCAACCCATTGGCATCTCTGTTAAACCAAGGGTTGTCGAGCATATTCACATCGAAGTAACTTGTATTCGAGAGGAGATTAAACTTTATACTGACCTTTTTCAAGAATTTTGTGATGTTTTTGCTTGGTCATACGAAGAGATGCCTGAAATTGATCCTAACATCGTGGTGCATGAAATACCTATGTATCTGGGTGCTAAACCTGTTTGACAGCGTCTACGCCCTGTGCACCCCTGAATGGCTGCAACTATCAAAGTGGAAGTTGAAAAGCTTCTTAAAGCTGGGTTTATTTACCCTATCCCACTCACAGATTGGGTTTCTAATATTTTCCCTGGGACCAAGAAGTAGGGCACTATTAGGGTATGTGTTGATTATCGTGACATTAATCGTGCCTGTCCCAAAGATAACTACCCTACACATTTCATTGACCAACTCATTGATGAGTGTGCTGGGAGTGAGATTTATTCATTTATGGATAGCTTTTCAGGTTATAACCAGATCAATATGTCGCCTGCGGATCAACACAAGACCGCTTCTATCTACCCGTGGGGTACTTTCACCTATAAAAAACTCCCTTTCGGTCTAAAAAATGTTGGTGCTACCTTCTAGCGTGCAATGTATTTTTCATTTCATGATATTTAGCACATTGTGCAGCCTTACCTAGAAGACCTTTCGGCTCATTCAGTGTCTTAATCCACATAAATGTATCTTCTGCGTTGAATCTGGTAGACTTCTTGGGTTTGTCGTCTCCAAAGAGGGCATCCGCTTGGATCCCCTTAAGGTTGAAGCCATTTTGAATCTTCCCCCCCTGCTTCTTTGCAATAATTGCAGAGTTTTCGGGGCAAAGCGAATTTTTTACACCGTTTTATTCCAAACTATGCTGAAATTGTCAAAGGCTATACACGGTTATTAAAGCAAGATACCCCTTTTGTCTAGGATGCCGTTGCATAAGAGTTATTCGAGCATCTCAAGGTGCTCCTTGTTTCTGTTCCGTTGTTACGTTCGCTTGATTATCACCGTGACTATACTCTTTATTTATCCACCGCCGATAGCACCATTCGCATGGTTCTGGCCCAAGACGATGATGATGATACTGAGCATGTTGTCTACTATCTCAGTCGCAATCTACTTGACACAGAAACTCAATATGCCTATGTTGAGAAGTTGGCATTGGAAGCCATTCATGCCGTCCAACGTTTCCGCCACTATATATTATTGCACACCACGATGGTGATTTCTGACTACAACCCAATGACGTACATCTTGTCATGTCAGTTACTGGGGGGTAAGTACTCAAAATGGATTGTCATCCTTCAAGAGTTTGACTTGGAGTTTACTACAGCCAAGTCTAAGAAGTCCCTCGTTTTCACTGAGTTGCTTTGCTCCCTACCATCTGCTACCACACCCTCTTGATCAAAGGACCATATTCTAGATGAGTCTCTGTTCTTGCTTAGCACTCTCGATCCTTGGTATGGGGATATTATTGTCTACCTTCAGACATCCTCCTTTCATCCTGATTTGTACAAGGATGCTTAGCAACGTATTTTCCATCATTCTCAACCTTATCACATTATTGGGGACACCCTGTATCGTCTCGGCGCTGAATCTATTCTCCGTTGTTGTCTGATGTTCAAGGAAGCCGAACGAGTTTTGAATGACTGCCACTCTGGCACCTGTGGTGGTCATATGTTCGGATATGCTACTACTCAGAAGATCCTTCGTGTTGGTTATTTTTGGTTGTCTATTTTCAAGGATTCCATTCTTGCCATCCGTTCTTATGATGCATTCCAAATCTACCAATGGAAGATGTGTGCACCTCTTGCTCCTTTACACCCTGTCGTTACCGTCGACCCTTTTGCCAAACGGGGCATTGATTATATGACCTGTAACCCTCGCTCGGCTGGGGGGCATGGGTATATCATCGTTTCCGTCGATTATTTCACGAAATGGGCCGAGTCGATGCCTACACTATCTAATGACGATAAGACAACGACTCAATTTTTATCCAATCATGTCATTTCATGATTCGGAGTCCCTCAGTCTATCGTCATTGATCAAAATTCTCATTTCCATAATCATATGACGACTAAGTTAACAACCCAGCTGGGCTTGCGGCATGATAGTTCAACACCGTATTATCCTCAGGCCAATGCCCAAGTAGAAGTTGTCAACAAAGTTTTGGTCACAATGCTTCAACGCATCATTGTCATGTACAAGTCCAATTAGCATCTGATGTTGTTTTCTGCCTTATGGGTCTACCGAACTTCAGTAAAGGATGCCACCAGATTCACCCCATTCCAATTAGTTTATGGTCTGGAGGCTACCCTTCCGATTGAATGTGAGATCCCTTATCTTAAATTAGCCGTCGAATTGCTCCCAAACACTACTCTTGTAGGAGAATGTCTTCATTACCTAGAGCGGTTGGACGAGACCCATCGACTAGCCTCTCTAGTCATTGAAGCATAGAAGAAGAGAGAGAAAACTCACTTCGACCAAGCTATCAATCCTCGTTCTTTCGTTGAAGGAGACCTAGTCCTGCTCTATGATCAAGCGAATGATAAGCTGGGGGCAGGAAAATTCGAGCCTATGTGGCATAGGCCTTACATCGTGAAACGTGTTTTGCAAAAGGGGGCCTATCAGTTGATCAATTATGAAGGGAATCCTCTAGATAAGCCCCGAAACAGGCTTTATTTGAAGAAATATTATGCATGAATTTCCTGCATCTGATTTGTACATACGTGTGTTTTTAGCATGTGTGTTTCCAATGTGTGTTTGCTTGTATAGCTTGGTGTGTAGGCATAATTGCCACTTATCGTGTCTTTTACTTCTTGTGCAGCTGTCTGGTACACCTTACGTTGGTTTCGCTGATGGTGCCTACCATAGTACTCGGAACCTTTCCTCTGCGGCATGGGTGATCTATGATCCTCACGGTGAGTTAATAGACCTTCAAGGTGTTTGTCTGGGTTGCACCACAAACAATGTCACTGAATATAGCACTGTCATTGAATTACTGACCGAGGCTGTTAACCTCGATATTCGTGCATTGGTTGTGAATTTGGATTCTCAACTTGTTGTCCACCAACTTAACGGGCATTATTCCGTCAGAGATCATTGGATTTTAAGGTTGTATTTGATCATCAGTAGTTCATCATTTGTTTGATTTGAATCTGGATTCTCAACTTGTTGTCCACCAACTTAATGGGCATTATTCCGTCAGAGATCATCAGATTTTAAGGTTGTATCGGATCATCAGTAGTTCATCATTTGTTTGATTTGAATAGCAACACATTTCCATTCTTGTTTAAGTACTAATTTCATCAATAACATGTTTTGAGATCTTTTGAAGTGCTAAGTTTTGGAAGTTACCATTAGAAACATAAAATTTCCATTTGCATTAGACACTTTAGGAGATCAACAAGAACAAAACCCTAAAAACAACATAAACTATAAAACAACAAAGTAAGAAAAAGGTTAACTAAGCACATATGGTGCACCACACTTCATCAGTTTATGATACTCGGATTGATAATTTATGTAGAGAAATTTAAGATGTTAAATTGACTAGACAACAACTCTCTTTGGGCTTTTCACTTGCACTCCAAGTGACTCCCTTGGCTTTTGCACTGTCTGTTTGGCTTCTACTCAGCAGCAAACACCTCAAGGATCAATAATAGCAACCTTCAATAGAAACTCGACCACCAACAATAACTCAACAACCAACAACAACTCGACCACTGTCAACAATTCAGTAGCAAATAAGTACTTGGCCACCGTTCAACAACCCAGCAACCCTCTTTCTTTGGCATTCATGGCTTAAAAGCCAAATCGCGTTATCTGTTAGTTTCCCTTTCAGGCTCTCTGTATTCAAGCCACTATCCCTTCATTTTCCTCCTTTGAGCGTTAGAAATCATTACTAAATGCTTCCTAGGATGGATGCTACCTATTTGGTAATGGATAGGGCAATCGATGCTTAAAATTCATCTGAGCAATCGTTTTCTGTTTACACAGAGAAACGCTGTCAAACATGGGAAAATCTATAGAACACACAGTTCTAGACTTCAAAGTTTTATAATCCCACTTTATATCCCTATCGGATCCACTTGAGGATTGCTTATCACAATCTCAATTGGCCTGCCCCTTTGTTTTTCGTTTAATAAACGAAATACGCGTAAATACATTGAAAACTGGCATTTGACAAATCTCAAATCTTATGAGATCGCACCTATTTTTCCATTGGGTTCGGCTAATCGCTTATTGCATATATATATAAAACATATGTGGCCTCACTCCAATTAATGCTCTGATTGCGATCCGCTGATTTTAGCGATCACACCATCGCATATCACATGTCGGTGTTATCACATTGTCAGTGGCCCTTTTTATTGTGCTATCCAATCATCGATCACATCGGCGTATCGCTATCGCATATGCAAATGGCTCGGGGTGCTTTCAACATTCAATGGAACATTGCGATGTGATATTACGACTATCGCATATCGCAATCGCTTGAGGCTTAAGGTCCGACCCAATGTCGTTGTTATATTGCGATGCGATGAAGCCATCTCCACCGTTGATCTAACGACCCATGTGCAGTTGCATTTCCCTTTAAGGCTTAGGTCTGATAACACTTCTACTTGGCCTCTCCAATGTGATTTCCTTCATTAAGGCCTTAAGCCCATTTTTCAAAGAATTTGCCTCATTTTTAAAGGAACAAGGGGAGCTTCTTTTCATGATAACTTCTTCATCTGAAGTCCGTTTTCACCCATTCAAGTTGCATTGGGTTCAGAATGAGAAGATCTCCGCAATGAGATTATTTTAGGGTAGCTTGTGATTTTCATTTTCCTCTAATTTACAAAGGATTTGTGCCATTTGGCACCTTTTACCTCTTATATAAAGTCTTTTAGACTTAGAGGTTTATCCACGATCCATTTTTAGATCACACCTTCCCACTAAAAGAACTTTTGATCTCCAAAAGACTGATATACTAATATGAACAGTAAATGAGAGTCTCACCCTCTTCTTTCAGCCTCCCTTACACTTGCCTTTGCATAGTGCCTTTGTACCAAAGTTTCTGACCACTTCTCTTCTCTACATGGGCTGGTCTTCCTGAGAAGAACTGTCTTCCTCCTTAACTTTTTGCAGAACTTCTATTGAAAAGGTCATAGAAGGTAGTTTGAGCTTATTTTCCTTGATCATTGATCCAAGGTGGCTCAACAAATGTGAAGTACATCTGCTCCACAAAAATTTCATTTGTACTTGTTTGACAAGATGCCAACAACAACTATTAACAACAACAGGCATACAAACAACAACTAGATGGACTAACTCTTGCTTCAACAAAAGAAACAGATTTTCACAATTTTTGAACACCTCCATGTCTTATATCTGCATACAAATGATGGACTAGACAACAAGCCCACAAAACATGCTTTTAAAGTAAATGACTCTTCAAGTCAGCATGTAGAAAAAGACCATTAGGAATATTTTTCCAAAAAGATAAAACTTTCATCATTATCTCCATTTCGAGACCAAGTTAACTTCTTTCGAGTCAACATGACATCACATGCAATGCATGCATTTCACCCCTCAACTTTCACTTAAGCACACTGTACTTTCGAAGTAGAATTGAAATATAATATAGATGCATCAATAGACAAGCAATCTTAATCGGATAAGAACTCTAACAGTTCCTTACCAATCCCTTTCAAAGGTACTACCTTTGCCTGCACATCAACATCAACATGTGAATAATTTTGAGACACATCATTCATGGAATTTTCACTTCCATTTCTGACATCTTCTCTTTCCACTTTCTTCAGCTTTAGTGGAAGCATTGTTGGATTCAATGTCCAACATTTTGCACCAAGATGTCCTTGCTTATGGCAGTAAGTGCACTACATGTGCATCCTCTTGATAGCATGATTTGCCTTGTCCAATGGACCTTTGGCTTCTTACTTCTTTTCCTTCTTCTGCTTCTTGTATGTGGCCATTCTTTTCCAACGTCTAGAAACATCATGGTTATCCAAACCACAAAAGGAACATGCAATTATTTTCCCATAAATATGTGGAAATTCATCATGCTTTGCAAAATCAAAAGGAATGTGTTTAAAAACAGATTTATACGTACCTCTTTCACCTTTATTTCCTTCATGAGGAGGTGAAGCAAATGAAGAAGTGGCTCCCTTTCGAACACCATCAATCTCTTCAAGGCTGTTAGAGTCTCCCCAACTCTCTGGTTCAAGTGTGTGCTCTTGAACAACTACATTCTCTTCTTCAAGCTAGTACTTAACTAAGGATTCTTAGGTAACAAAGAGATGTGTTTCCAACTCATGCATCCTTTTTAGGTTCATATTTGCAATATGAAGTTGCCTCTCCATTTCCTGCAATTTGTCAGCAAGCAACTGTTTTTCTTCCTTCATGGAATTCAGCTGCTTTCTAAGCATGCTACTCTTCCGTCCATCCTCATACATTTCTTTCACCATATCCATCATGGTGGACAATTCTTGCTTCATGTATTCATCAAGGAATCTTGTGAAGCAAGCAGAATTTGAGGACCCACTTGTAGAAGTTGCCATTATGCCATTGAACAAAGAAAACTTCAACAAGATAAATAAAGAGCCTATTTAAGCAACCTCTTGCAATAAACCCCTTGTGCTTTGGATTGCCTTGAGGTCCTTTGGGATAGAAGAATGCCTTCAACCCTTCTCCTTCTTGTCCTTCCTGTACTGAGCTATCAATAACTTTCCCTTCACCTTTTCAAACTCAACAAATAGTTAGTTTGCAAATAAGCATACAATCAACCTCTTGTTGTTCAAACACATTTCAGACAAGCAATACTTGCTTTGTCAATCAAGCATTCTGATACAACCTTCTTAAAGGTGTGATTAATCAATCTTAGGCTCTGATAGCACCTGATATGGAAATGGAGCTCTTAGGCTTCTTGTCTAGCTTACAAGAACCTCTCCCACTTCCAAAGCTTGAATTTTCCCATGTCTTTTATGATTAACCAATGCGGAATTAAGAAATGCTTGAAAATATAGATGTATGCTTGTAGTTATTTCAGTTGATTATTTGCTTTAAAATCTATTGTTTGTGCTTGTTGGGCTAATTTATTAACATAAATTAACACAAGTATTTAATTATCAATCCAGGTTTGTAAAACTTGGAGGCAAATCCACAATATATGGACATCAGATATAATCAAGTTTAGAAGATAAAATTTGAATATTTAAAGAAGTACATATTACAAATATAAACCTATTTTAACAATTTCTAATTCATTTATGTAATATATGAGGGAGGAGGCTCCTAACTTAGGAGAACCAGGTTGTCCTTCCCTACAATACTACTTTCATGAAGATAAATCTAAGAGCACTAATTAACAATGGCTTATGATGCAGAAGATGTAAAAGAAGAGGCTCCTAACTAAGGAGTTCCAGATTGTCCTTCTTTACAATCCTACTATATCACAATCACCATTGCTTCAAACCAGAAATGCAGAAATAACTTCAAATGAGAAATGGAGAATGAAATTCAGTTTTAGTTCAAGATCAAATAGAAGGGGAATTTAACTTAAATTCCTTTGTGTTTCTTCATATGTAGATTAGAATTAAACCAATATTCATTTAGCAATCATCACACATCTAAATACATTTGAAACAAAAAAAACTAGTCTGTGAAAACTATGAAAATTGAACCAAGAATTGTACTTAGCTTGGTCTGGGGGCCCTCCACCCTTGCCTTGCACACTTGAAGAAATATCATCTACAGCAACTTTAGTAATTCAACCAAGCATGAACAACAAATTGGAATGAAACAAGTTCTTCAAATTAGCTCCCAACTCAAATTATACAAAAGTTACATATAAATTTCATTACAAAAGCCATCAAAGTCTTGGCTTTAAATAGAGGTTTAATGAAACAAATTTATCTATATTATCTCTAACACTCATATCTACTCATATCCACCTATCTAAGTTGAACTCATCCAATTCATCCCAAGAAATATGGTCAATCCCATAAAATCCCAAAACTGCCCTATTTCCTAGGGATTTTCTGGTGACTAGTCATGTTTGACCAGCCTTGACCAGGCCTAATAAGCTTGTTCTGGCCACAAGTGGCGTTAGCTTAGTCCTAGTTCCCAAGCTGTCCATCCTTGCATCAAACTTGAGCCCAAGTGTCCTGAGACATGTCATCCACATGCTATTACGAGAATTTCTGATTCTGCCAAAATTGCACTTGAACTCAATTTTCATTAAAAACTTCTAGAATTGCAAAATTAAAAATTAAAGCACCTGAATATGCATAAAATACATCAAAATGAGATGGATGTGATGGAAAATGGATGGAAAATATAAGGATTAAGTAATTTTTCTTAAGCAAAAATAGACCAAAACTTAGAGCCAACACCCCTAAGGCTCCCAACAATATATGAAAAGAACCTGCTCTGATACCAATATGAACTATAAATTTTTGTGGATGTTCCACAAGGAAGTTCATCACAACAAATCTAAGAATAATATACTTTAATCCAAAATCTATATTATGAGGGTTAATTTCCTTATATTTTCTAGATTTAATGAGTTACTATTTTATTCTTATGCATGCAATATATAAAATGTGTAAAAGAGAGAATAGATGAAAAAATCACTTACAAACCACAATAAAAACAATACATGACCTAGGGAACCCTTTTGAAACAAAACACAATTGACAGATGAGGTTGTTATGCTCTCTTTTTCTCTGAATGGAAATGGTACAAATACAAAGGAGTGCGACCTGTGGCTCCTGGGCCACTATGGGACACAAAATCTATCTATTCTTCCCTCTTTTGATCCAATATTAGCTACTCTTCTCTACTATGAAAAAAAAATGCATGAGAATATAATCAAACACCTTTTCCTCCTAGTGGCCTAGTTATAACATAGGCCAATAGCTACTTAGGGGTTAAATTTGACCCATTCATCCTTGAATATGACTTATAACTCAACCCTTCTATATTTTTCTTAAAATTTTCCACATGACTAGCCCCTTTTCCATGAGTAATAAGGGCTAATATGGCATCCTCTTAAATTATGCTTGTCAATCTTGATAGTTCAACTATCAGGAGGCATAACTTTTGCATCCCAACTCCAGTTGACATAGTTCTTGCATCATTGGAAAGATATTCATGTTTAGAATATTGTGGGGAGTGTATCAGATAAGCATAAAAAAATTACCCCCAAAAAATGTTCTTAAGGTCCCAAACTATCCTTGGAACATTCCTGACCCCAATTCTCCAAACTTGGTGCTACTTCTAATACTACTCCTAAAGTTGTTTTCTTTGATTTTTACACCCCAAAATCATCGACATAGATGAAAAAAAATGTAATGATCAAATATGGATTGACTTCTAATATTTGGTAATTCCATTATGGGGTTGTAAGAGGACATTTTAGAAGAAAGGCAACAACCTGTAAGGTTGAGAAAGAAATAAAGGTCTAATGTGACCATAACCTAGGACAAAGTCATTTTCCTAGAGAGAATCAGTTTTTTATGGTAGTAAATATTTGAAACCTTTATAAAAGCTCTAAATCCACTATTTAAGATATAATTAATTGCAAATATCAAAGAGTCTAGTGTAGTATTCCTATCACAATCTTGATTGTATTCAGTTGGTCAAAATGGGTGAATGGTGCTCTCCTTAGATACCTAATCCATAATGAGTATATCTAAGTTTCCTACCAACTCATGATTGATTGTCTCATTTTAAAATATTCTAAGGGTCAGTGTTTTCTTGACACTCTACTTATTGTTGAGTTTTATTTTTGGGCTATCCAATCAAATTGGTGCACACATTTTCTGAATGAATTATTGGTTTCATATGTGATTCACATGCTACTAGGAACTCATTCATCTTTGGTTACCTACTCTTATATTTTTCTATGCTTAAGTTGCAACCACCATGAAATTATTAGCTTTAGTCTTCCCATGGTTAAATAGTTCTTTTGATATAGTATGATCCATAGGAGGTCTACAAAGGCACTTATAATATCACCTTAAATGATGTTTCCTTTTCCAAATGGTATGAAAAAATGATTGTAGTTACAAATGAAACCATCCATGTGTTGAAATATTTGGTAGAAATGCCTTTTCCATGTCTATCAAATATGTATGCCCTTAGGTAGCTAAATTTAATAAGTTCAAGGTGTTTCCTTTTCCATTCCACCTTTCAGAGAAGGGACCAAATAAAAATGTATGCTCTTTTCTTAAGGTTTATAAGTCCCATTAAGACCATTGGTACCGTGTATAATTTTCTTGAGGTGTTGCAACTTCCTTGGAGTTGTGAAAATGAAAATAAAATAGTCCCCAAGGTGGAAGTGTAGAGGAAGAATGAGATAAATTCTAATCCAGAATTTTCCCACCAATATCAATAAGTGGGACATTTTAATTGTGGGAAGCCATAAGGAAAAATTTTCCTTTGGAATTTGGAAGTCGTATTCTAGATGAGGCCACATTTTCTTAGGATGATTTGAAACAATGATTAGGCTCTCTTTATAACTCCCTATAGGAAGACAAATCTCCAGAGAAGCCTAATCCTCTTATCCCAATACTGTGAATCATGACAACATTTCATCTCCTCACAAGGAACAAGCAAATTTGTTTAGAGAAGTAGTTTATGAAACTCAACCATATTTATATAAAGTGAAATTAGTTGTATTTAATATATGCTAGTAGGTGGGGGGTGGTTGGTTCAGGGGATGGTGATGATCCAAAGCATTATTTCTAGGGTTTTAATGTATGTTTTCTTGATACAACACTATAGGAGAGATACCATGATGGTAGTGGTTGTGGTCAAATAAACACATGCATTTCCTCATCCTAGGGAGGCTACCTATATTACAATCCATGCAAAACATTCCCTTTTGGATTAGTTATCTACCATGTAATAGCTAGAACAATTGGCCCAAGAACCTCTATATTTTGAAGTAATGTTGCACATCCATCATGAACATACTAACATTAGCTCATTTCTTATAGATGCTACATATAAAATATCATTCAGATAATGGACTGATCATGAAAGATCCCACATTCTAAGGATGATAGACCTTCACAATATGAGCATTCTATTGGAAGTCGGTTGTCATAGAATTCATGCCCATCTAGATGATTTTGGCCTAGCCAGTTAGGGATAAAAGTGACAATTAATAGTTTGTATATGATTGATTGATTACAAATGGCTTGAATAACCAGATAATCAACAATACAAGAAGTTGTTTGGATTGAAAGACTCATGAAGACCTATAGTAGGTTCATTAGTAATTGTAAATCCAAATCACCAAGGTTAATTTAGATAGAGACATATACATATAGGGTAGGAAACATGTAGAGAATGAAATGGAGATGGTCAAGAGATACCTAAAAGGTATTTTTCTTTAAATAAAGAAAATGAACCTAGAGTCAAAATAATTTATCCACATTTGTCCACCTATAGAGGTGGTAAATACCATAAGTTCATCTTGAGGAAACTATGATAGTATGCCCTTGCTTTGTAGTTAGAGATGGATATGGGCATACTTAAGGAAACCAATAGCTACAAAAACCCATGGATAGGGTTCCCCTCCTTTTGATTAAGGGTCAATATTTCCATGCAATATTAAAATGGGCCCTAGAGGGGAGTTATCTACGTTACAATACTATGAAGGATTGGATGAGCTTCTATAGACATGATAATGGTAGATTAAGGAGTTGCATGAAAATGTTAAATAGATGAACACTAAGATCTATCTGATTTTTGATCCTCTTGATTGGATCACTAAGTTTAATAATATCTAGGTCACTAATGTCGACTCATATTATGCTCATAGATAAAACTTCTCTCAAGAAATTTCAATTGGTTGCACCTAATACCTACTATGAGCTACAACAATTAAAATATTTTTGTAGATACTGAATGGAAGGTAGTTTCACAAATTTAACTTTTAGAACTAGACATTAATAGGGCACAAGTCTTCGTTATAATTCTATTGGAGAAGTTGACCACATAGTTTCATACCTTCAATTAGTTACATGCTTAGTTACATGCTTTAGCACTTTGGCTTGGTTATAGAGCTAGCCTCTTTATTTAAAAGGCAAGAAGAAAATGTAAAATGTAAAATTCAATTTCTATGTATCTCTTAATTGTTTTTAAAAATATAATCTATTTTATATAACTATAATATTTTTTTGAAATATTAATAAAAAATAGTTAAAATTTAGATAATGGGAAGTTGAAAATATAAATCTTTGATTTTTTTATTATGTATGTTTATATAATAAATTTATATAATATTTTTAAAATTAATATTTTTTTTTTTATATTTTAAATGATAATTAAAAAATCAATCATATTTTGATGGAAATACAAACCATAATTCTGACAAAAATAAAATTTAAATCTATATTTAACAAAATCTTAAAATATTAGTAGTTGAAATATGTGATATTAATATGCTTTTTTATCTTAATCATTTTAAATTAATAAAATTATAAATATTAGTATTATGTAATATAATTTTACTAAAGGTATTTACAAATCCATGTAATTAAAGTTTAAAGATATTTAAATGATGCGAAGAGGAAATCGTTGTAGGATTGAAAGGTCTTAGCATGGCCGTCATTGAAAATTAAAGTTCCATGAAAAATAGTTGAGTGGTGTTGTGGTTGATATTCTGTAATTGTCAAAGTTCTTCTATCCATTGTATGTGGCCTTGAAAGCCACAAAGTTCACTACTTACAACTTTCTCTGCTCCTAAATGTTGAATTTTTTCCCAAGAAAATTCAAATGTGCTTGCTCTTACACGGCGAGGTGTTTCTTAGTCATAGTTAACCTTTGACAATTACTTAACAAGGTAACCATACCATGGTCATAGTTAAAATTTTCCAATTGCATGGCCAACAAATTCACATAAAGTACTTTATGGTTTCTTAACCATTCAAAATCTAAAACATAACCATAGTTGCATGTGTGTCACCATGGCCCTCCATAATGCAAACTTCCAAACTAGTGATATTTGTCAAATAATTCCCCTTTTTCTTGAGTTGTTGGAGAAATAGATATCACATGATGTGATATCTATCAAGTAAGTCTCTTCATGTTGTGATATCTAACAACCCATTATGAAAAATGGTTATAACAATGCAAAACATGTGATTTTGTGGGAAAAGGAGGGTGTAGGTAGGATTGAGTTTAACCAACCAGTAATCATGGAAAGAGTTGCTGGATCGGTTATAGGTATGAAATATGCTTATCATAATAATGATCTAAATAATTTACATATTTGGATTATTTAATAAATAAAATAGAAAATTTTAAAATAAATATAATTGAGAATATTAATTATAATTTAAAAGTAATTTGTTAAAAAATGTAAAATAAAAACATGATGTAAATAAAATTAATGCATTTAAAAATTCAATTTACAATATAAAGAGATATAAAAGAATGTAAAATGATATCAAATGAGATTATATAAATTATGAAAAATAAAATATAAAAGAATGTGAAATATATCAAATGAGACATCATCAATTAGTATTTTTTTTGTTTTTATATTTTAAGAGTTTAGAAAAATTTAAAAATAAATAAATATATTAGTTTTTAGGTTTTTTTATTAATAAATTTAGATCCTTTATGTGAAGGAGTATCATTGACTTTTTTATTATTGATTTAAGTTTGATTAATAATTGATATTTTTATGTGAAGATAATTATTTGGATTTTTTTGTTTATCTTTTTTTACTAGATCGAGGGTTTTAAGTTAATATTTATTTTTGAATTAAGAAAATAATATACTCTAGGACTTGTTATATTCAATATAGGAGGATTTTCTAATGTAGGTTTAAAGTTGTCAACTTCCATATTATTGACTTGCCTTCTTGGAATCAAACTAAGTTGTAGAGTTAGACTCCTTTCTAGATTCACCGAGGTTATGTCTATCCACTCTCGGTGTTCTTTAGCATCCTCATAGAAGTCTCATGCACTAGTGACCTTCCACTTAAAGGTTTCTTGGTTGACTTTACTTGCAAGACATTATTTTATTACACATCTGCTCTCTTTTCATATAATGATTGTCCCTTCTAATGTTTTGGATATTGCTCTTGAGTTTGTAATAATGTTTGTAGCATTGCGTTATTCTAAGAGACTCTTTGACAATGTGTACTCTCCAGTATTTATGGTTGAACCATGTAGGTTTTAGCCTTGTACAGATAATACCTACAAACAAATTCTTAAAAATAATAGAAAATATACAATGAAAATCACAAAAAATATACACAAAAACGTTTCTCCTGGAACCCAAAACCAAGAAAATTAAATATATTTTCACTATGTTCATTTTGCTACAATACATTATATACATGTCGTAGCATTCATAAAACCCCAATCCATTAACCCTATGTTAATATATAATCATAGTGTCATTGACTGGATCTACAAAACCATGGGAAAAACCAACATGTGACTAAAAACTTCTTCTCATAAATGATCGAAAATGGACACAAAAAACCATCCCATTTGGTTTTTTGAGTCTCTGCCTCAAACTCCATGCAAGGGGGTGGACTATCACTTCCCTAATGACCCCTACAACACAAGGGTTTTTACCGCACTAGTGACCTCTTTGTTGTGCCCGACACATATGTGTCACACACGAAGTTAGTCATACAAAGAACATAACACATACCAAACAATCTCACACTTGTTGCCTTCTTTGGAAACAAGGGGTTGTATGAATACACAATCACCAATTGAGGGCAGTAATACCCATTGTTTCTCTATACCAAGGGAACTTCAGAGTGCTCATAGACTTTGTCAATGCATCTACAACATTCTTCAAAGTGTCCACTTTTACCAATGACACCATTTTGCCTTCAACCATATCTCTCACAAAATTATATTAAAAATCAATATGCTTTGCCTTTGAATGATAAGCAAGGTTCCTTTCCAAGAAAATTGCATTTTGGTTGTCACAATCTATTCTTATAGCTTGTTGTACCAACCCCATACTTGAAGTCAATATTTGTAACTACACTGCTTCCTTGCTTGCATGAGTGGTTTCCATGTATTCTATTGAATTTCACTTCAGAAATTATGAAATTTTATAGTAGACTACAAAATTCTTTCTGCTATAATACTTAGTCACACCCTAACTAGACATAAAAAAAATTATAATTCTATCATCTTGAAACCTTGTTTTTGCTACAAATGACCGAAAAGGGGAGAACTATGACAATTCTTTACCTAAGATTGCAAACATTTACTTCTTGATAATATATACATATATTGATGACTATACATTCTTCTGGATAATATGTACATATGTGGATGACTATACATTCTTCTTGTGAAGCAGAGTCATTAAATCTAACAACACAACATGTATATAGTTGAAATATGAAGTGGTCATAACCTAACTATACATCAGCTTTTACTTGCTATCATTAAAACATTTGTGTTATATTTGAAGAATGGTTCATGGCATAAATGATATTTATAAAAGTTTGAACTGAATGAATTTGTTTTAAAAGACGCATGTTTAATGGTCTCAAATGCATTATTGAAACATCTTGATGTGTCTCAAAACGTCGTATAGACATGCAAGTTTGTATTGTGATTATTCAACCCGCATTATGCGCATGGTATAGTCGATTGGTGGACATTTTATGTGATTATATATTAGTTATGGTGCATTTTATATGGTTATTGATATTATTGTTAATGTATATATCAGTGGTTCATTTCGACTCTTCTGCCTTACTCTTACGTGGTCATGAGATTATAATCGTTTTGATAATTAAAATTATTGGAAACCTATTGGGTTGCATATATCAGAGCACCGAAGTCAGGATCCATGACCATGAGAAAACACGTGCCATGACCCACACATTGGCATATGAGGTAGTATTGTGATTGTTCCTCTCATTTGAGACTCACCCTTCCTTTGATCTCCATGCATTTGGTGAAGTCATTAGATCTGCGTAAGTTCTGCACCATTTCTAGTCTTAAATGCACCATCTAGAAATGTGCAACTCTGTCTTTGTCTTTAATTTTTAATGTTCTAGTTCTATGTTTGATTTACAGTGAGAATGGATTTCAATCTAAATCACCATGAGGGTGAGAGTTTTTACTCCTTTGACATTTAATCTTATGGTTTTTATTGTTCAAGTTCACTTAGGATTTTTATTGTTTAGAATACCATTGTGATTATTAAGCGACATTGAACATGAACTAGTAGCCTGTGAGTTGTTTAGTGGGATAATTGCTTGTTTAATTAGCATTTGAGTCAAATTATGGGTAAGCTATGATGGTTAATTATGCATTTCAGTGCATTTCTCATTGGCTATCTAATCTCTGTAAGTTTTGCAATGAATTTGTTTTTAACTCCACCCTTCTCCTATTTACCTTGGTCATTCTTTCTTGGCCCTCACTAAGCTCTCCATCTCTGTGATTTGAAGCCATTCTATGAAATGGGGTTTTAATCAAATATTGAGTCATTGATGTTCTATTCTAAAGGAAAAATGTTAAAGGGTCTTTGCTTTGTTTGAATTTTGAAAAAATGAAGAAAATCCCCCCTGCAACTAAATTATATTTCAATTTTTCTCTGCTATATATTTCTTGTAATTATACCATACTCCCTGCATATCTTATAATCTCGGTAAAATAATTAAAAGGGTTTTATTTCTCTCCCTCCTTTTTCAAAAAATGTAGAAAATTTCTCTATTGCAGCAAATCCTTGCTTCGATTTCCCCTACTATGCATTCCTTATAATAATTTCCTGTAACTTTTATGCTCCGAGCAAAAAATATAAAAGGGGAAAAAATCTCACATAAAATATGTTTGCCTCCCCACATTCATAGTCTTTTTTCTCAAGAAAATCCACCATGCAAGAATTCAGGTTGCATCCTTTTATTATTCAATCCCATATCCTCCATTCTGCTACCCCATTATTTCAATTTCCTTGATTTCTCATTATATCCCCTCAACCATAAAAACACTATTCCAAAAAGGAAGAAATAAAAGAGAGAGGAAAACAAATGCATTTTTTGAAGAGTTATGACATCGGCACTTTAAAATTAAATTTCGAAAAATATGAAAAAAGTGTCTATATATGACAAAGTTATGTGTTCAAATTCACCCTACATACAATAAGAAGTGAATAAAAGCAAGGAAAAATAGATAAAAAATAAAATGTTGAAAGAAATAATCAAATAATGGTTTTTCGTTTAGTATTCTTGTTACTCATGCCATTGCACGATGTCTCCTCCTCACCCTTCCATAATCCAAACACTTCAGCCCATTTTCACTCAGTCACATGAGAAATTGCTAGCCTTTGTTGATGCATCTGAATGTAGTAATTTAAGCGAAATGAGTTGATGCTTTAACATAACCTATTCTAATTGGTTGCTATTAATTCTTGGCCAATAGTAGACATGAATTGAGGTTCACAAGGACAAGGTCAACGCTAAGGTAGAAGGAAAAAGTTGTTGGACAATTGACATTTATGATTGATTCGTGGCACTTGGTAATTTGGAATTGAAGTCAATCGAACTAGCATTGAGGTGCAAAGAATGACAAAGAGTTTACAACCATGTTTCAGGTAGAAAATGAGCTTAAGCACTGCATCAGACCTTCTCCACTATAAAGTCCTTTGAAAAAGGTTTCAAATGTTATGTGGAAGTCCATAAATCTCATTATAAAAATTTATTGATCGGTGAAGTAAGAATATTGAAGTCCTTAGTAGCACGCTGAATTTTGGAACCAAGGAAGCAAGCCAAATTTCAGAGTCTCGGTCAATTGAAATAAGGACGAACATTAGATTCCTGAATTTTGGAACCGCAAAAATTTAAAGGGTTAGAGTCTTAGAGGGTTGAAGTCTCAGTCAATCTAAAGCAGGCCAAATTTTGGACCCTGAACTTCGGAACCGGAACTAGGGAAGGAAGGAATATCAGAGCCTAGAAATTTTAGGATTTTAGAATTCCGTAACTTCTTAAAAATTGAATTCTTTTAAAGGTGTCGAGGGTTCTGCGGAGCAATGATTTATGAAGGAAATCATTTGCAAAATCAAGGATCAAGGTACCCTTGATCTCTCCTCTTACAGGACACATGGTGGCAGTTGATTGGCCCTCAGGAGATGATGGTGGCAGATGACATCAACATGACATGGTTGTATGGAGGACACGTGACTGTCAATTTCAACATTATTGAGTGGTCTAATGGGGAAAATCTTGGTGACACGTGTCACCACTAAAGAGACGCCACATGGGGTTTATGATGACAGCATGATGTCATCCTAGAAATATATCGAAGATGAGAAATTTCGTAACTCCTCTGTAATCGCATTTTTAAGAAAGTTCTGATATAGGGAGCTCTAATATTGTTGGCACTTGGTCATGGAGCCCAAAGAACCAAGGGCATAGAGCAAGGCTTAGCACCTAAGTGGTATGGAGACGCCACGTGGAAAGCATATTTTGGAGGTCAGAGTTTTCATAACTCCTTTATAACCACAATTTGAAGAAAGTTCTGATATAGGGAGCTCCAATGTTGTTGGCACTTCGTCATGGAGCCCAAAGAACCAAGAGCGTAGTGAAGGGATCAACACCTAAGTGTTATGGAGTCACCAGGTGGGTATATTGAAAGTCAGAGTTTTGGTAACTCCTCTGTAATTTCATTTTGAGAAAGTTTTGATACATGAAGCTCCAATGTTGTTGGCACTTTGTTGTGGAGCCCAAAAAACCAAGGGTGAGTGCAAGAACATAAGGAGATAGGCCCTTGGAAGGATCTTGAAGGGATTAGCACCTAAGTATTATGCCGTCGGTCACAATCCTCGGTCCTATGGTGGAAAAACAATAAAAGGTGAAGCAAAAGGGGCTAAAGGCCAAGATCACAATTTTGGGATCTCATGTTTTTGTAACATCAGTTTAATAAATTTATGATATGTGGGGCTCCAAAATTGCAGCACATAGGTGTATGCAAGATGGATGAGTCAAAAACTAAGTGTAAATATAGGCAGAAGAGTTGGTCATTGGAATAAATAGCAATTGTCAAGATCGTTGAGTCAAGGGAAACGAGGACCATGATTTCTCAAAGAAGGGTGTTGGGCCTATCTTGAAGTAAGCCACCTCTGATCTACCATGCATGCTTCATTGATTTAAATGAAGAATAGAGCCTCAAGGATTAAAGGTATGATCAAAGTTCTGACAAGCCATGCTGAAGTTCATTTCAAGCTCTGTGAGAAATTAGTAGGCATGGAAGAAACTCCTAGGAGTATAGACTAACTGAGATTTAATTCTCAGCATGGAGAATCACATAGTGACCCATTCTTCGAATTGATTATGTTGTAGCCATAGTTGGTGAGTGAACAAAGCCCATTCTTCGATTTAGTGTTGCAGTGGAAAAATTCGAGAAAAGAGTAGGATGGAGAAGCGATGGAAAGGTACACTCTGATAGTGTGAATGGCAAAGTAATGGCTGACAGAGAATGCACCATCCACTCTGTGACAGTGAAACAAAACCCAAGATTGTAGTTTTGCAAAGTGGGTAAGTTGTACTGTTGTGAGTGAGAAGTGTGGAGAGTTTTGTGTATGAATGTGTTGCAGAGGAGAGGTTAATTTTTCTTGTGCTACAATGAAGAGGTTGTGTGTGCCTATGTTGCAGGAAAAAGGGGCTGAATGGGACAATGTTGTTATGTGAAGCCAAGAGATCCTGTGGAATAGCAGAGGGCTGAGAAAAAAAGTATGATACTGTTGTGAATCATTTTTTTATTTCTCTATCTATGTATTTGCCCCTGTTTTCAATTAGAAAATTGTATGAAAGGTAGAACAATGCCTAGAGCAAGTAGTGGCTTGATTTCTTAAGAGGTGGGTGCCTCTTGGAAAGTAGTGGCTTGCTATCTTAAGGGGGTTGGTGCCTCCTATGAGTGGGTTCTCACAAACAAATTGATGTAATTAAGTAGGTGCTTAATTCACATCATAACAACAAACAAATTGGTGGTTTTTTCCCTTTGGGTTTCCACAGATAAATACTTGTGTCAATATGTGTATGATACTCTTGTGATGGATTTTATGTACATGTGAATGACTTGACTTGTTGTTCATTTGTATTGTGTATGGATAATCTCATAAGTAACTGACAGTAGAGGAAAGAATTAAATACGTGTTCTTAAAATTTCTAAGAATCTCACTATTACTCATTCACCCCCCTCTCAGTAATTCATTTTTCTAACATAGCCCACCTAACTAGTGGGATATATAGAGAAATAAGAAGTTGCTCTTTTCTATGAATTTTAATGCCAATTCTAATGAATTCTATCAATTGGCCACTATAGGCCACATTTATCTTGGATCCCCCAATGTTTCTTGATTCCTTTCTATGTACTAGAATAACGCCACTCCTTCTCCTACGACACACCCAAATGTACATGAAATTCCTAGTCCACATCCAAATAATAATTCTTGGGATGCTAATGATGGTTGGAACCCTATCCTAGAACCATCGAATGCTGATAAAAATGTTGGGAAGCTTACCCCAAAGAAATTCATCATGCTTCTAGTCTTTCTTTCTCCCATGCTATTCATGCCTCTTCATCCCCCTCCAGAGAATTCGATCCTTAATTGAATCCCAAGGATGTTACCCCTTCCACTGCAAATGGTAGTTCTCACTTTAGCAATGTCCAAGCTAGATTATTGATGTTTTAGTTACTAAATTGACAAACCTTGAGACATTATTCACAAACCCTTTAAGTGTAAACCTAGGAAAGGATCGTCACCAAGTTTTACCCCCTGAACGAGATACTATATCCACAACTTCTGCTAATAGAGACATGAGTGAGCAAGAACATATGGAGAAAAAATAATTTTCTACTTCAATGGAGAAGTTCTTGGCAGAAAAAAAGGAATAATTCAATGGAATTTGCATATAAATTTTGATGTTTAGTTGTGTGTTTAATTTCTAAACAACATTAAGTTTTGAATGAAACATATGTTTTAACTATACAACTAATACCATTATGAGTTTTGCTTGGTGGATGGATTCATAGACATGCATATTTTGTGACTTTGACATATGTGTGTGTGTGTGTGTTTTTTAAGGTTGTCTTTCCTTTAACTTAACCAAGCCTTAATTAGTTATGAAAATCAAAAGTTTTTTTAAAGAAAAAAAAGTAGTTATGTAATTGTTATTAACAAAATTTGAGTACAAATATGGGCTCATATGAAGAAGACAAGATCTCTCAATTTCTACACAAGTTGGTATGATATATATTTTATTCTTCACTAAGGTATTTGAACTTTGTGCTTAGATATTTGTATCTTACAAACTCTTGTCTATAGGGATTATTTTAAATATAAACGTTGACGGAAGCTTGATAATGTTTTTTTATTATTAGACGTATCTTTTATTTTAGGCATTGATGATTAAAACTTGTTGCTCTTTTGTTGATACTAATAAATTGAATCTATTTCCAACAACATACTAGTGCCTACACACTTATTCTAAGATGGCTGCAACAAGATTTGATTAATTTTTTGTTCATAGTTGTTAGCATTTGACCTATACGAGCTTGAAAATTTGGTCATTTGTTAAGAATTTCTTAAGCACATATTTCTAAATATGTTGAGTTTGTTTTACTATATCTGAAAATTATTCTTTAAGTTATTCAATGAAGGATCTCCTTTTGATTTTTTCATCTTGTGTACTATTATTATAGTTTATATTTTTCGTTTTCTTGATTGTTGTGACTTTTGTACTATATATTGTTTCATTATTGTTTATGGTACTCTACTTTAAACACATGAAGTAATCTTTTTATAATGAAGTTCTATTATGATGATATTTTTGCAAATTCAATTTAACAAATTTAACTTCCTTGTTTGAAGTTTTGGTACTAATTTTACTCTTTTATTTGCTTTCTTAAGACATTAATCCTAGAACTATTCTATGAATACTTCTTTTTTTTATATTCAAGTTGTATAATATTTTAAGAAGACTATAAACCTGGTACCGTTCCCAAATTCTTGGCCTAACCACCCAAGAATTTGTGAGGGTTTAAATTCATCTATACAATAGTCATCATATTCATCTTTATAGTTAAAAGTGCCATTATAGATTTCCTCTTTCATGTCTAACTGATTTCTCCCCCAAATAGGTTAAACACATACGCACTTGCAGATCTTCTATGCTCCAGATATCTAGCACAATCTACATCAACAAAATCCAAGTATGTCCAACACTTTGCCTTATTCTATTATTCCTTGGTAGCACAAAACATAATCACTAGCTCCAAGAAGATACCTGAAAACCATCTTTACTATTGTCCAATGCTCCTTCCCCTATTTTGACATAAACCAACTCAATACTTCCATTGCATGTGCAATGTTTAGTCTGGTACAAACCATTGCATACATTATCTTCCAATTGCAGTTGCATATGGAACATGAGACATGTCTTCTTCCTCTTCTCGTGTTTTAGGACACCATTTTGTAGATAAATTAAACCTATAGGAATAGGGACCTTCACCAGTTTAATTTCCTACATATTAAACCTATAAAATATTGTATCAACATACTTCATCTGATTTAACTAGAGTTTCCTCTTTTTTTATCTCTTCTAATTGCCATGCCCAAAATAAAATTTGCAGCATCAAGACCCTTCATGTTAAATTTTGATGAAAATTGGGTATTCACATAAAGGATAATTTCTCTATCATCTCCAATCAACAACATATCATCCACATACAAGACCTAATAAATAAAAGAATCACCCACTAATTTAAAATACATACAGTGATACACTTTTCTCCTTATGAATCCAAGTCCCTATATATAAGTATAAATTCTTTTATGCCACATCCTTGATGATTACTTTAACCCATACAAAGAATTTTTTATCCTGAATACTAGATCCTTCTAACCCTTCACTACAAAGCCTTTTGGATGCTTCATGTCGATATCTTCTTCCTGATCCCCATGTAGGAATGTTGTTTTCATATCCATATCTTCTACCTCAAAATAAAGAGCAACGTTAACAAATAAAACTAATCTAATAGAAGCTAACTTGGCAAAGGGAGAAAATAAATAACCAAAATCAATTCCCTACACCTAGGAGTAACCTTTTTCTACTAAATAATCTTAGTATTTCTCCACTTTTCCTTTTGCATTTAAATTCTTCTTAGACACCTATTTGCTACCAATGGTTTTTATTCTAGCAAACAACTCCACAAGGTCTCATGCCTCATTCTTGTCCAAGGTTGTCATTTCTTTAACCATATATGTTTTCCATAGTTTTTCATCATATAAATCCACTTCCTCCCTAATATTTTTAGGATCATTATCAGTAATAAAGAAAGAAACAATTAAATAAAAATTATTTGGAGTATACCTCTATGGCTACCTTCCTTCCCGAATTGATCTCATCAAAACCAAAGTGTGTGGTTGCTCTTTTGATCCATCTTCTTCTTTGGAGTCTAATTGTTCATCCTTTAGTTAAAATGCTAACTTCTTTGGTTCCATTTCCCATGGTAGGACTTTTTGTTTCATAACATCCTTCACTTCTCTAAATATCACATCTCAACTATACATAACCTTGTTTGTTTCTAGGTTCCAAATCTTGTAACCTTTTAAACCATCTTTATACCCAATAAAGTTGCACCTTTTATATTTTCTAGCCAACTTGATTCTTTTCTCCTTTGAAACATGTTTATATGCATCACAACCAAATACCCTAAGATGTGAGAGAGGGGGTTTCTTACCATTTGTTGTCGCTACTACAACACCCTCTGAATTTTTGCCTATATTCAAACCTTGGAGCCTGCCTTTGATTAGGTGAACTGTCATTTTGTGTTGTTAGAGTTACCTAATACTTGTTCTCTAAGTTTTCAAGTCCCCTCCTAAAGTAATCCAAACTGTCGTCTTTTTTTAGGGAAAGTGTCTCCTTTGTGAAAGGTAGTTTTAGAATATATTTAAGAGCCAGTTCTAGTGCATTATCTTACATTAATGGATCCTATCTAGCATAAGGACATGCATTGGACACATTTTTAAGGTATTGCACACTTTCTCTTTGTAGTGACACTTATGTTGTAAGGGTTACATCCTAAGGGTCACACTCGGAGATAAGTGTCACTTTGTTGTCATTTCAACAAATTCATGTTGATTTTGTGTAATATGTATCTCCCTATCATATAATTTATTGTTTGTGCATGTGTGATCATGTTTAAGACTTGTCATATTCTTTTACTCTTACCACCTTGTCTCATTGATCTCATGCTTAGTCATTTTTGGAGTTTTCTCTATCCTCACAACTTTTTCAATCAATGATGAACCTTAGCCTCTAGAAACCATGCATTATGCATTCCTAGGCCACAATAATGATTCCCCTTATCTCTAAGAGCTTTTCACTATGAATTCCTAGAGGATAGCGTCATGTAACTGTGCATTGAGAAATTGCAGTACTTAGTCCCTAAGTTTTGTTGGTTACACTTGTGTAATGCACAATTCTTATAATGCCTTCATTGTCCTACACCTTACACAATATTAGTGATCAATGAAGAATTTTATAGACCCTTGCAGTGCTCAATTGCATAGTCCTTTGAGCATCTCCCTCAGTCATTGTGCAGTCACATTACCAAGTCATGTATGCTTGCCTCCTAACCTTTCTCATTTCCCAATCCATGAATTTCCTTCTCCCTTTCCACTATGCACTATGCAATCACAATGCTTAGTCTCTCACTCCTTGTCTCTTGATCTTGTACACTGTGCTCAAGAAAGCCTCTCTCCTCAAACCTTGCACATGGTCCAGTCACAATCAACATGTTGCATGAGAAATGGCGTAGAATAGGTGATTTCGGTATTGATATTTTCTTTTCATGAGAAAACTTCATTTTTAGGTGCTACCATACTAGAATTTAAAGATAATGTTCAAGGAATACATCAAGTAGATGCTACAAGAAGACACTTGTGGATGTGAGACAAAAAGATACCATCACATAAGGAAACAAAGGAACATTGAACTATGACAAATGGATGAAGATCAATATGGCATGGAAGAATATAATACTATAATAAACCCCTTTGGAGGATGGAGATTAAGTACAATAAATTCCTATAATTGATGCACTACAATGAAGTCTTATCCTACAGTCACGAAATCATGATTTCTCAAAGTGTCACCATGAAAGAGGTATGTTGTCCATGTATTTTGCCACAATTTGTGGAATGTAATTTTCGTATTTTAAAAAATGATAAAATGTAAATGTGTGGAAGACCAAGGGTCACACATGGAATGCAAAAAGTCACTATAAATTCCTATAGTCATATAGAAGCTTAAAGGTCACATAGAAGTTCAAAGTTCACATGAGAACTCAAGGGTCATGAGGGAGGTCAATAGGCACAAGGGAGGTGAAGAGTCACCTAATTTGTTATAAATACACCCCCATAGCTCAAGTAAAGGACTTTTCCACTTGGCTTCTTAAGCTAGGCATAAGAGAGAAGATCCTCCTTTTGAGGAGAAAATGGTGGCATAATTTTCCACTATTGGAGCTAGAGGCGTATCATTGTAATGGTGTATATATGGGACTTTCACTTAATGATTTTAAGCTCTTGGTGCTGACGTACTTTCATGCATATATCATGAATGTTGTAATACTATTCTTTTATTGTTTTCGGTGTATGTTTATGTTTATACATACTAATGAAAATGAATTATTTCATTGGCTTTAGTGTGCATCTTTGAATTGTGGGTCTCTTGTTTTCATGATCATTGATTCTTTGTGAACTATTTCGCAAGATAATTAACAATTCTTTTAGATATATGTGTGTGTATTTATTGGGATAGTACTATTAATTTGATTCTAAGGACTCACTTTCCCTTTCCTTTCGGTGAAAGAAACTTTATACACTTTTCAGTTGAATACTTCATAAGGCTAACTTACTTGATCATCTTGAAAGTATATGTGTACTCTCTTATGTTGTTTATTGCAGCCAAGAAAAATCATTAAGAATTCCAAGATTATGTCCCAGATTAGTCTCCTACTCCAAATGGTGTGAAGTCTAGTTGGGGCTTCCTATTGGGGACACCACCTGTATGTTAGCGGTTTCCAATACCGTCAACATTCTGGTGCTAGAGGAGGGAAACCTTTATATGGCTAATAATTTAACACATATTCCAACTTGGTCATCCATAAATATTAATACTTATTGTGACCTAAAAGGAGAATCCGGAGAATCTTCATATTTTCAAGATTTTCATTTATCAAAAATAGATTTACTTTTCTTATAATCTATAGTCAAAGTATAAAGACAAGGATTTGAGACTTGAGAGAGGTTGTTCATCTGTAATATTTATGACATAAATTGTGAACTTGAGAAGAAATTGATTGTAATTGACCTTATGTAATTCAATGAAATATTTTATTATATAAAGTTAATTTTCCATGTTGATTCCTTTTATAATGCAGTTCAATTCCAATGATTTGGGCCCAATCCTGGACGCAACATTGTCTTCATCTGTATTATTAAATTTATGTTTTATTCTTTCACTTTGGTTATTTGTTTACTTAATCTTTCTCAATTTAAAATTTCCTTTTAGTTAATTTAATTTTCAAATCACATGTTTTGTTTTAAATAGAAATTATAGTTGGTTGTTGCAGAATGGATTTACTTTAGCTATATCATTTGGGACTGTTGTTACTTTACTAATGTTTTGTGTAGATTATCATAGAATTATTATTTTGTGTTGCTTAAATTCCTTTTGAAAATATAATTTTGTAGTGTTGCTTCTCTCATTTTGTAGTTGTTGTTCCTTAGATAACAACTTAGTGTTTGATAGTTTTCCTTTATTGTTCCCTGCAAAAATTATTTAGGCTTGGATGCTTTGAATGGTTTGGTTTAGTTAGAAGTATAGTTCTTAATTATGTTATGAGTTGATTCCTTTATCCTTGTAGTTTCGCTTTCCATTAGGATAATATTCATTAGTTATACCAACATTTCTCTTGGATAAATTGTGTGGATAACCTTGAAATAGAAAGACGAGATCTCGGGTTAAAAATCTAATGTGTAGTAGTTAGTTGGTCCTTTAGGAACAATTAATTATCTCAACACATGTAATGATGTTATTTCCACATACAATACTTTTAAGGACAATGTGATGCAGTCAGTACCATAGTTGGGTCCTTCATCTGAAGGTGAACCATCTACAACCAGTGAAGCACAAGCAATCTAAGTGCCAAATGCACCAGCAAAAACTTTACTCGAGGGAGAGTCAATGGATTGTGGTCAGGGCCTGTTGGGTCCTTCGGTTTTTAGAGAAAATGGTGATCAGTAGTTGCGGAAGGAAAATGGGCAAAGAAGTTAGAAACAGTTCACAAAAAGTGTAAAAGTGGCAAAGAATTATAGTATTATGACTTGCACAACCTAAACATAGGGAAGAACACCTGTGAAAGTAGGAAAATGGGGCCAATTTTGAAGGAATCAACAAGAAAAAGGGAAAATGACTCTAGGATTTCGGAAGAAAGGACCAAATCTACACGGGATCAAGAAACCACCAAGAAGACTAGATCAAGCGAGTGTTCCTATAAAGGAAAGCATAGAGGGATGAATTCAACAACAATTTTCATAGAGATTAAGTCTCTATGCGAGATGTATTCAAGATGTTGTAGAGCTTTGTCTTTGTGCAGAAAATATAATATATGCTCTATCTAGTTTGACGTAATGTTTTGGTTAAGAGAATCCTGCATATATATATGATCTTTGATGTATTAGATGGTCCTAATAATAAAAGGGAGTTTGAGAATTTTTGTGTTGATGTTGTAGTTGTTTGATAAATGTATGACCCCCTTTAAATTTTTAATTTCATTCATGCAAGTAATGTTCTAAATTATTCTGTAATGGTTATGTGTTTCAGTTATAAAATAGTTTCATAGATGATAATTTGTTAATGGTGAAAATGACGTTTTGGTATTAATCTATATCCCTTCATCTTTTTATGGTTCTGGCTCACCTCAGGTGAGATGTGCCTTTGCGAAAGGGGTGAAAAAACTGGCCAAAAGCTAGACTATGATGGTCTCCTTTGTTGGAAAGTAAAGTTGAACCTAGGTCATTAAACTTTCAAAACTTTCTACCAAAAACATCGGATGGAAAAACCTCCTTCTATTGTAATTATCACTAAGACAAAATCACCTAGTGGACTGACTAAGAACCAAGAATCTCAAAATTTTAGATGTTGTTCCCCCATTTCTAGAAATACTTGCCACACTAAGGACACCCAAATATCCTGAAGTCAATCCTGTAGGGGAACTATAAAATTTGTATATTAAAATTCCCCTTCTTCAAGCTATTAGAGATATATTGATCTATGCTAAGACCATCAAAAAATTATGTGTTAAGAATATTGGAAGAAAACCAAAAGACCCTTCTATAGTCCATGCCCTCTAGAAATTTTTTGATCTTATTTTAGGACAACATGTACCCTTCAAATACGATGACCCTAGAAACCTAGTGGTCACCATCTAGATTCAAGGACTTAACTTTCTAAATATTTTAGTGGACTTAGGAGGTACTATAAATATTATAATACTTGAAACTCGTGCCTTCCTTGGAATAACCACGTTAAAACCAACCCCAACTATGTTGAAGTTAACAAACAGATCTATGGTAAAACTAGAAGGAACCCTAGATGATATTATCATCTATTTGGATTCCTAGGAATAACTAGTGGATTTTTGGTTCTTAACCCCAAAAATAATATGGAAGGACACCCTCTCATACTAGGCATACTATGGCTCACCACTGGAGATGCATATATTGGGCATCATACTAGAATTATGACTATTTCTACAGGAACTACCATCAAGAACCTTATCCTATATCCGCCTGCTAAACCGGGCATGCAATCTAACAATATTATGTGGATTCCTCCTAAGTATGAAGAAGGTAGACTAAGTTCTCCCCTTTCCATTGATAAATATTTTATCTTTAAGAGTTAGATTGAGGATGATAGAATCAATGGTTTCATTAGCCAACCCTCTACCGAAGGATACCCAACATGTCATATGTTGAAACTCGTGCTCGATAATGAAGCCCAGGGTGATTCAATAGAGGAGTTAAATAATGACTATATACCTACAACCATAGTCCATAATATAATCCGTGTTGATATTGAACCAAGCAAAACACTAAATATTATTGCTAGCCTTAATGATATCTAGCGTGAGAAATTGATTCAAGTTCTTCAAAATACAAACAAGCCTTTGCCTTGGACAACATAGATATGAAAGGCATTGATGTACAACTGTGTACGCACCACATTTACATTGAGAAATATTCCCAAGGAATTTTTCAACCACACAAGAGATTGAATCCACATCTTAGGGACATAGTGAAGCAAGAACTACAAAAACTAATTGATATCAACTTTATATACCCTATATCCAACATCCACTGGGTTTCACCATTGGTGTTAGTCCATAAAAATAATGGGAAAGCAAGGATTTGTGTGGATTACAGAAAACTAAAAAAATCCACAAAAAATATCATTTCCCTCTCCCATTTGTTGACCAAGTCCTTGATACACTCGTTGGGAAGAAATACTTTTCCTTCCTAGATGGGTTTAGTGTACATAATCAAATTTAGGTTGCTCCTAAGGATTAATACAACGCTACACTCACTTGTCCATGGGGAACATTTGCATATATAGTTGTACCATTTGGGTTGTGCAATGCACCAACCACTTTTTAGAGGGAAATTCTGAGTATATTTTATGATTTAATCAATGATGGAATTGAACTTTATATGGATGATTTTACTCCTTATGGTAATGAATTTGATGAAGCTTTGGACAATTAGAAAATGTTCTTGTACGACATATAGCTATCAGACTATTCCTTAGCAATGTGAAATGTCATATGCTGATGACAAAGGGTCTAGTCCTGGGACACATCATTTCTACTGCAATTATTCAAGTATATCCACATAAAATCATGGTAATCCTTAAACTCCATGTTCCCAGTAAACAAATAGAGGTATGCAGTTTCCTTGGTTATGCTGGGTACTACCATCGTTTCATAACACATTTTTCAAAAAATCTAGCAACATTGTATGCATTAACTAGGAATGTCGAATTTGAATGGAATGATAAGTGTAATATTTCTTTTGTAGAGAAAGGAAATTGGTCTCAACAACCCCTATGTTGAGGGGACTAGACTAGAGTCTTCCATTCCACATATACTCAGATGCATCTGACATAACGATAGGGGAAGTTCTGGGATAGGAAGAGGATAAGAAACCTTATGCAATTTATTATATTAGAAATAAATCTAATGCCTGCAGAATTAAATTACACTGTCACATAAGAATTTTTTTTGTTTTCTATGCTATAAAATAATTACGTCATTATATAATAGGCTATCTAGTTTTCTTATATACTAATCATTCTTCTATTTGATATATATCCAATAAACATGTAACCAATGGTAGAGTAACTTGTTCATTACTGTTGTTATGAGAATTTGATATCACTATAAAGGATCATCAAGGAAAGGAGAACCATGCTAAATATTTCTTATCAACAATCCCACCTACATTCGATTCTTCACCAGTGGAAGATCAATTGCCAGATGAACATTTGTTTGATGTGAATGTTAATACATCGTTGTACGCTTGTGTTGCAAACTATTTGGCGGTTGGAAAACAACCATCACATCTGTCACCATGGGAAAATAAGCACATTATTTAGAACACTGCTCGATTCTCATGGATATATGGTTACCTATTCCATATAGGGGAAAATCTCCAAGTCCATGGATGCATTAGAGAGGATGAGATTTATGATATCCTCAGGGCCAGCCATGATGAACCTTGTGGAGGACATGTTTCTAACCGCAAAGTTGGGCACAAAGTATTGCAAATGGGATATTTTTGGCTTACCAAATTTAAATATTCCAAGAAATATGTTCAGAGTTGTGAGAGTTGTCAAAGGATGGGTCATCCAATTCAAGCCGACGAAAAGCCTCTTCAACCATAGCTCATACTAGAACCATTCGAGTGACGGGTGATGGAATTTGTAGATCCCATCAGTGCACCTTAAAATAAAATAAAAAATATGTTATATTCTACACTAACTATGTAACAAAATGGGTGGAGGAAGTAGAAGTTGCAAGAGCCATGAAGGAGGTAGTCATAAACTTCCTATTTGAATTGTTTGTTCGATATGGCTTGCCTCGAGAACCTGTTACTGATGGAGGATCAAAATTTATTGCCCATAAAATCTCTGCCACTTTGCAAAAATATCATATCGAGCATAAAATCACTTCCCCTCACCATCCTCAAGAAAATGGTCAAGTGGAAAGCACAAACAAAGTCTTGGAAGGGATCCTAACCAAGACGGTATCCACAAACCACCAGGATTGGGCCTCCAAGCTCTCTGAAGCTTTGTGGGATTATCATATGACTTGTTGTAATACTACTTTCTTTTCACCTTATCATCTTGTCTTTAGTAAGGAACATATTTTTCAAATCAAATTTGAAGTTAAGACTCTTAGGACCACTCGCGAAGTTAGTGTCGTGTTGATTTTTGTAGCATCGGATATGAACTTACCTTGAGATTTTACAGATAGGATAAGACACGTGCATTCTCCAATACCAAGAAATTGTTTGGGAAAATTCCACCTAGAGATGGTTTAATTAAAATAATTAACTTTTTCAAATGGTTCCTTAAGTCTAAACTTAGGAAATCTGGTTAATTAAATGGTATTAATTAAATTAGGTGTGAATCTTTTAGGAGAAGATGAGGATCAACTCCCATTTAATCTTATCCATTGATTATGTTCTAATATTGGCTATTGGAGCTCCAACGAGAGATTATAAGAGGGATTTTGTTGGGCACCTAGAGGACACATAGCGTGAGAGATCAAAGATTGAATTTCTCAAGAGTAGCAACATTGTGTTGCTAGAGTAAGATCAAGTGATATTATTGCAGTGACGGGTAGGGATAGTAGTCTGAAGGAGAGTCTTCCAAATCCGGAGAGTGAAAGGTAGAGACAATAGAGAGATTTTTAGAGAGGTAGCACGATTCCACACAGAGGCAGCTTAGAGATTCAAAGGGAGTCTGGGATTTAGCTAGGAAGTTGAGTTCCATAGCCAGAAGTCAGGGTGTGAGATTGGATGACCATAGGAGAGAAGTTCCAGATAGTAGGATATCTTTGGAGGATGTGATGTAGACCCCAGAGAGGCTGACGCAGACATGCATAGGTTGAAACAAAGGATGCGCAGAGCCAACGTGGGGCTAGCCATTTAGAGCCTGGATTAGATTTCGATTTTCCAATAGTGTGAGATTTTTCCCACTATCTCCTTGTCAATATTTATCTGTATCTGATAGCCAGTTTGGGAATCCAATGATTTGTACTCATATTTACTACTGCATAATAATTAAAACCCTTAGTTGCTACACTGGTTTTCCCGAGTTGTTTGATTCTATGGACATTAGACAAAAACAACTGTGTAGATGTGTGTGATGTTAATTTCTCTCTAGTATTCTATTTAGTTTTCGTTATGTTTATGTTGTGTAGGCTGAAGTGTATGTATTTGGATATTTAATATAGATAACTGCAAGTAATTTGATCAAGTAATAAACAAATAGAAGAAATGTCATCATTTTGTTGTAGTAAGAATTGGGTAACTGATTTTTCACATGGTATCAGAGCATAGATCGTGAGCAGAAGAGCGCAGTTGCACAAAGGAAGAGGGAGTTTGAATTAAGTAGAGGCATCAATTCAAAACCCCAGAGGAAGCGTAGTCCTTGGGCCAAAACGTGGAAGTTTTGAGGAGAAATTGATTTCTATGAGTGAGTCAAAAGAGAATTTGATCTCCAGATCGAAGCTTTCCAAAGGTAGAAGGGAACAATGTATTTTTCCTTGTAGAACAGATATTTAATTGGGTCACAAATATTTTGTAGTAGTAGCTGGTAGAATAGAATCAGTGGGAGAGAAGATCACATACTAAGGAATTTCTTCCTCAGAGGAGTTACAACCATGAAGTCTGAATTTTTTCTAGAAGAGCAGTAGTAGCTGTGTGCGAGATTTCTCACTCTAGAAGGGAGTGCGAATAGCTGGGAAATAGTTGCATGAAGGTGAAGATGGATTAGTTTGACTTTTTAAGGAGAGATAACATCAACTAGGTTGATAGATCAAGATTGGTTGGACGGAGCCTCCAACTATGTGATCTGGAAGGCTAGGATCTCCATCCTTCTAGATGAGCATAATCTCAATATGTATGTCGACAGTGTGGTAGTTGTACCTGACGATGTAGATTCACTCAAGAAGTAATAGTCTAATATGGAGAAGACTAAGAGGATTATTCTAAATGGGGTTAAAGATCATGTTGTATCCCATATAGCTGGCAAGGACACTGCCCAACTGATTTAGGAAGCCTTAGATACACCATATGAAGGATATTTCGAGCAACGGAAGATGTACCTAGAGGAGATGTTGAGATGCACGAGGATGCAGAAAGGGGAGAAAGTAGACCCCTTCCTCACAAGGCTTCAGGATGTCCATGATCAACTAGCTTTAGTAGGGTCAGTGCCCCAGCCCTCAAAGTTTGTACAATTGGTGCTGAATAATGTTTTTGAATATTGGCAAGTTTTCATCGAGAGCATCCTAGACAAAGAAAAACTGCCAAATTGGGAACATGTGTGCATTGATATGCAACAGGAGGAAATGAGCCATGATATGGTGAAGGACACCATCAGTGGAAGTAGCAATAGTGGGATGAAGCAGGTGAAGGAAGAGGAAGATGTGGCCCTTGCATCAAAGGGGTAGCAGGAGTAGCATAGAAGAAAGGACATTTTGAAGAACAAGTGCTTTAGGTGTGGTGAGATGGGCCACTACAACACTTAGTGTCCTCTCAGAAAGAAGGACAAAGAGGAGAAGAAGGATTAGCGGGTTGCATCTCCTGATATCGATAAGTTTTCCTCCAGAATGTAGGAAGTGTTTTCCATGATTGCTAAGATGTCTCTAGGGATGAGGTGGGGTGACATGGACTTGTAGCTCCATAGAGCTACAGGATGGCAAGGATCCTTGAGGAGTCCAACTCTTGGATTAATACCTTGCTATGGGAGCCCATAGTTAGTAGTAGCAGGATGGACTAGTGATAGTTGGTGCAGTCAGGTACCAGAGTGATAGATGCAGTAGCTAGTGGTGGTCAGATTCTGAACAATGCAAAGAAGAGTTGGAAATAATGAAGTTGACATAGAGTAGAGTGAGAAACAACCTAGATGCTTTAGTGACATCGCAGGGGTTAGAAGAATTCAAATCTCAGATGACGAATGAATCATACTGAACACAGTAAGTTAAGTATTTTGGACGATTTTCCATTGCAGATGTTATAGTTGCAGCAACAAGAGATAGAGAGCGGGTTGCAATACAAATGTAGTAGATGAGAACATTTCAATAGGGTTAGCAATAGCACAGATGAAGCTCATATCATAGTTGCACAGTAATTGGTGGGAAGTAGAGCCAGACATCAACAACACAGCAAGGGATGGTGCAAAGACAGAGTGATGCTCCAATGGATTGCAACACTAGAGCACATTCCACGCTAAGAGGGAGTGTTGATTTTTGTAGCATTGTATATGCTCTTTCCTCGAGATTTTGTAAATAGGCTAAGACACATGGATTCTCCAATACCCAGAAATCATTTGGGAAAATTCCATGTAGACATGGTTTAATTAAAATAATTAAATTTTTTAAATGGTTCCCTAAGTCTAAACTTAGGAAATCTAATTAATTAAAGGGTATTAATTAAATCAGGTCTGACTCTTCTAGAAGATCAACTCCTAGTTAATATTAGTCATTGATTATGTTTTAATATTGGATCTTGGAGCTCCAACGATAGATTATAATGAGTTTGATGGGCACTTGGAGGACACATCGAGTGAGAGATCAGAGATTGAATTTCTCAAGAGTAGCAGTGTTGTGTTTCCAAAGTAAGATTGAGTGATCTTCTTGCAGTGAGGGGTAGGGATATTAGTCTGGAGGAGAGTCTTCCAGATATGGAGAGTACAAGGTAGAGATGACAGAAAGAGGTTGATAGAGGTAGTGTAGAGCTTTAGAGGGAGTCTAAGATTCAACTAGGAAGTCAAGTTCCAAAGCCAGAAATCGGGGTGTGAGACTAGAGGGCTAGAGGAACGAATTTTCAGAGAGTAGGAGATCTATGGAAGAGGTGACACAAACCCCAAAGAGGCTGATGGATATATGTGTAGTTTGGCGCATACGTTGTGTAGAGCCAGCGTGGGGCTAGCCATCTAGAGCTTCAATCGGATTCAAATTGTCCCACAGTGTGAGATTTTTCCTCACTATCTCCTTGTTAGTATTTATCTGTATCGGATAGCTAGTTTGGACATCCAAAAACTTGTACTCTGATTTACTACTGCACAATAATTAAAACCCTTAGTTGCTACATTGGTTTTCCCAAGCTGGGTTTTTCCAGGGACATTGTCCAAAAACAACTATGTAGATGTGTATGGTGTTAATTTCTCTCCAATGTTGTATATAGTTTCCGCAGTATTTATCTTTTGTAGGCTACCGTGTATGTATTTTGATATTTTTTGAAGATAACTACAAGTAATTTGTTCAATTAATTAACAAATAGAATAAATATCATCAGTTTGCTGCAGTAGGAATCGGGTAACTGATTTTTCACATCTCGACCTTTGAGAAGCACAAAAGCAGTGCCTCTAATAGCTCAATGATTTGGAAAAAATGTGTCTTGTTGCTCTTCAATTCACAACAATATTTCAACAACAAAGAGATAAATGGAATGACCATTTGATTAAAAAGAAGAAATTTCAGAAAGGGGATTGGGCATTGTTATATAATTCTATATTCTAGCACTTCCTGGGTAAGCTTCAAAGAAGATGGTTGAGCCCTTACAAAGTTAGTGAAATATATGATAATTAGAGAGTATGCCTCACTATGATCGACAACTCTAGAATCTCATTCCTTGTTAATGGTCATCAACTTCATTTATATCACCAACCACTTACACGATATTTGTTTACATATGAAATTCATAGTGATACAAACTTGCAGGTTCTAGTCAATCAAGGGAATATCCCCGCAACCATGATCAAGTGACATTTTTATGGAAACCCCTTATTTCCATGTACATAATGTAAATAGTTTTTGTTTTCTTACAGTGTGCATATTCTCTTTATTTTTGGGAAACTTCGTGAACATTTTCTTACAAAAGTGTTGCTTCTATGGTGATTATTGGAAATTGTTGTGTCTAAGTTATAATTTTGTTGCTCCAGTTGCTTTTTCCTTAGTCACAACATTACTATCACAATTTTTGTTTCCTTAGCCAAAACATCATCATCAAAGTTGTTGTTTCCTTAGTCACAACATTGTTATCACAATTGTTGTTTCCTTAGTCACAAAATCGTCATCACAGTTATCGTTTCCTTAGTTGCAACATTGTTATCACATTTTTTTGTTTCCTTATTCACATCGTCGTTATTATAGTTGTTGTTTCCTTAGCCACAACTGTAGTTTCTTTAGAAGCGACTAATGTTTCCTTAGATGCAGTTTTTATTGATGATTTGTTTGTCAATATCTTTGTTTTTTTGGGATAAGGAACACTTCAACCCCTTTTTAATACGATGGTTAGATCACTGACTTGTTTGGTATTTATCACATGAAGATATACTATTAAAAGGAGGAGCTTTTTCTAAAAGGATGATTTTATTATATGGATTCTTGTATTTCCTAAAATAATTAACTCACTGAGCTTGTAATAATTTCATAAAAATACTCATTATACATTTCTTCTATTACCACCTAATGAGCTATCTCTCACTCCAATTTTTCAAACAACTTTACGATTACTTTGAAGAAATTAATCTTTGGGTACAAGATTATCTAGCCAAAAAGTTGTTATATTAATTTTCTTAAGCCATCCCCAACTCTTAAGGATTTTATGTGCCACACCATGTATTAAGTAATCTTTTATGATTAACAAGAATCATAGTAAAAATAAAAATAATAATAATAATACAAATTCAACAAGGGATAGGAGGTCTCATCACGAGTCGGCCTACCATGATCATAGGACCTACTGAAGTGACATTACAATTTTTGATCACCAAGCCAGGGTGATGGCCTTCGGTCTTAAGGCCAGAGGAAAATAGGTCTCATCATGAGTTGTCTTGTTCACTTTATTAGTTCCTGTGAATGTCATTGTTATCAATTGGTTACCACGTAAGAACAATGGCCTTATGTAGACACAAAATAAAATCAAAATAAACTTATAAGCTATGAATTTATTTGTAGTATATGGGATATTAACATCTTAAAGGGTTAAAAGGAAACCATGTTAACGCTATAAACGCCTATTGGCAGTAGTGGATATGCCTGTGGTATTAAAGTTAATTTAAAAACTACAATCTATAGCTAGTATGAATCCCTACCATCAATAATCAGCAAAGGAAAATTGTTAGACTTGTTAGAGCATCCTATGGAGCACTGTCAAAATAGCCCCTATAAAGTGATGATGTTGATTGTTAATGAGAATTAATAATAATTCTACAAGTCATGGATAAAAACTATAGGACATTTCGAAATCGATCATTTTTATCAGCCTCCTTTATTGACTCATATTCTTTTTCTCCACGTGATATTCTTTAATTGAACTTAGTTTCCAGCCATTCATTTTATTTAAATCTCCTCATGCTTTCATTCTTTTTGACATTAATGTTTTGGGATATCGTAATGATTTTGTCATTATTCCACTTTATGATTGACGATTAATTTAATTATTGCTTGGTGTGTTTCCAATATTTCTTGTTTTCTATTATTAATTTTTACAGTTGTCCTCCCATACTTAATTTATATGGATTTATCCTCTAATCATGACAAAATATTTACAACTCATCAAACTGATGAATGACCGTGGACAACCCCCAAATCTTATTTGGGGGGCAAGAAGGTGTTGTTGCATGATACATTCACTGAATTCCTGACAAAACATCATTGCATGTTCACTGAACTTCCATACCTTTTGCAACATTCCTAACTCTAAACTCCATTGTTTCCATTCACAAACTATTCCTTGTTGAAAAAATAATATGGGAGGTCATTCAGTGTGCCACAAACTAACCCAATTGCTAGCCACAGAGGAGGCATGAAGTATTCTGAATTGGGCAAGGTGGCTATTGTTAGGCCTCTATTTTGTATTGCTTTATATCCATTTTTATTTGGAAATCTCTCATTTTTTGCTTATAATGCATGGTTATTGTTGACATTTTGTCTATTCCTCGAAGCGATAAAATAATATTTATTATGTAACACATCTCCCTTGTTTTAACAAGATTTGACATTTAAGCCATTATTAATGATGGTTTTTTTGTTTTCAGGTTTAAACATGGTCAATTACCTTCTTACCTATATGAAAACGGTTCATGCACCACACATTGAATTCCTGCACCAATTAAATTTTTATAGCAACATCCTTGCACCAATTTGGGGCTTTCATACATTGACACATTTATGGGAAAATATGAAAGAGGTTTTTGTTCAAAACGTTGTTTGAACACTTCCACATGAGTTGTATTACACCCAAGTCACACGTGTGGGTCTCTAGAAGTAAATCAACAAATATTCTCAAAATCAACACATTTTCCAAACTGCCAAGTTTGATCTCTATTTGTGTGAATATGGAGGAGAATATAGGAAATATGAGCATATGGGTTTTTTTACCAGTATAACAAATAATCTATAACCAAAATTATTTCTCAAGATTCACATCGGGTTAAAATTTATAGGAGAGTCTTTGAGGCAGTATTATAAAAAGAGACTGTTTTTCCATAATTCTCGGAACTTGCCCAGATTTGTAAAAAAATGGGAATTTCATATCAGATTCGTGTATCCTTTATTTGATATTGGTTGTAATAGAACTCATTTGGATGGGAAGTTGATACGATTCCCTCTCATTCAGTTTGTGCTTGGTTTGGCTTGTTCTAAACTTGTCATGTCATTTTAAATTATATAAAATCCAAATCATGGCTCTGTAAAGGAGTATAGTAAGCTCTTCTTTGTACTCTCATGCTACTGAGTTGAGTGTCGGGGGTTCAAATGGAGCTAGACTACTGAAGCTTGTAAATTATTAAAGGCTAAGATCCTTTTAATAGAAAGCATCAACGCCACGTTATCTTTCCATTGTTGTTAAATTTTGTTAATGCTTATCATTGTGTTGTAGTTTAATTTCTCTTTAAGGAGGGTATGATCCGGTTGGTTTGGGCCCAACCAATCCAGCTCATTACTCCTCTATTAGATAGCATTGTGTGTGTCTTTTTTTTGTCTTGAAGCATAACATTGCAGTGTGCATGTTTGTTAGTTGGTTATTCTTGTGAAACTTGTGTAATAATTTGTTTTCAAATATATGAACTATGTGTGATTTGGAGTATTCATAGTTCATATTTGGGAAGGAGTCACTGTATACATTTAAGATTTATTGGTGTTATTTATATTTGAATTAATACTGTGTGCAAATTGATTCTTGAAACTATTTCTTACCCTCTTAAGATTTGGTTACAACAACAGTTCAATTATCTTGACACCTTGTGCCATCATCGTGAGTTTTGGGTTGTACGAATGTTACCTTGAAGTTGACTATTATCTTTTGCATGTAACTCGAAAATTGGAAGATATATTTATGAAGTCATTTCTTGGGTATTGGTAAACTTAGTTTGATGGTTTTGAAAAATATTATAATCTGGTAACAACACTTAACAATATCTTTCTTCAAAACCCTTGAAGTGTTTTGAATATAGCATATCGAAGGCATTTGGAATTTTTAGGATATTTTGTGATATAAAGCATAAATGTAAGAAATAGTGAAGTTGCTAAATCTTGAAGTTTTTTTGCCAATGATTCAAGCTATATTCGACAGTCACTGTGTATATATTTGAGTGCAGGAATTGATCTTGTTACTTTTTCCTTATTTGAGACTTGCCTATTGTTCTTTTGGATTTAGTAACCAAGTCTTATTAAGGATCAAAGTGTTTGTACAACCCAACCATCAAAGATTGATTGATTTCCAATAAGTTTCATTTGAATGAAGTATGATGTAAATGATTTAATCTTGTGATTAGTTTGTATGGAACGGGTATTTTTGGTTCTTTCAATGAACTCATGCGAAAGGGTTTGGTGAAGAATTTATTTGTCAATCTATCATTTCTCTTTCAGAGTTTGGTTCTTGTTTTGATTTTAGTTTCTTTTGAAAATATTTCCCTTAGACATGGTTTTAAATATTTGGTTTGAGATACCTCTTGTAAATGAGACAGAGTATCATATTTTTTATTATGCAAGTTATTCATTTGGTTAAGTGCACCATGGTTGACATAGCTTACTTCTGAACACACAAAGGGTGAAAAGTTAAAGTAGTGCAGAAATGTTTAAAGACTTGTTTGGATTCCTTTATGCACTTTTTCAAAATTATGGGATTGAGGCTTGTGTTTTATTTGTAGTTCTTGATCATTTATTTGATTTGTGATCTCAGTTGGCTTAATGAGTTAATGAGTGAAGTATCTAGTGTCCAAATTGATCAAGTTCTTTCTCTTTTAATGAAATTGTCAAATCTAGTGTAGGAATTTAACTGAGAATTTATGCATTGTTTTCTAGAACTTAGAAGGTTGTTAATGGTTTTTCAATATTAGTGTTTAATGATTACACTTTTAATGAATACTTTTGATTACAAGATTGGAGTGGATGACAATTGTTGTTTGCAGGATAAATTAGGGTTTTGTTTTGCAGGTTACTGAAGTCCTCCTCTAGCATTTCCAGTGTTGCGTCTCCAAGTTTACGAACTCCCGGGTTGACAATTAAATGTTAGTCCATTAATACGCCCTATATTACACCCAACGACTAAAATATTTTGAATGTCTGTAAGGATTTGATAAGGAAGTCGCACTTGAATTCATGTAGAGTTTGAATGTAGGAGTCGCAATAGTAAGGAATGTGAAAATATAGGTGAAAAAAGAAATAATAGCAACAGTAACATGCCTCTCATTAGAAGGAGAAAAGTGGTATGAAATGAACACCTCACTATAGAATGCGACACTTTTTTTTGAAGCCCTATAGAAGAATTAGTCAAAAAGGGTAAAGGGTACAACCCGAGTTTGTTTCCAAACCTTTGGAGAGAATTAGTAGGAATCACCCATTGATATATCACTTAAAATGGAAGGTATGACATAATGTGAGGCCCTCATCTCAAATTAATGGCATCTATGAGACAAAAGGTAGCTCTAAACCTTCAATATTTCTTGCATTCATTTCTACATGAAATTACTAGTAGGTTAATGAAGTCCAAATACCAACGTTCAGTTGTTAGCCACCATGGGATCATTAAGATACTAATAGTGAGGAGTTTTAATCAAATTGAATAGAGTTGAGGTGAATTTTTAAGAGACCCTAGGTGTGAACAAGAAATTCCTTAAGCAACCTCAATAACATCTGGAAATATTTCACCCAATTAGACCCCGACGATAGAAGATGATTCCAGGAACCCATGCAATCTGAAAATACATCTCCTCATAAAATTAGTCAAGAAAATAAGAAAGTAACATATTTCTTGGCCTCTTTTCCTAAGAAGAGGAGAAGGTCAATTGAACTAGTTGAAATTCAGTAGGGATAGAGTTCCTCAAAACCCCTTGAGCATTCAGTAATAGAAAATTCAATTTAATAATTCACTGGTGAGGAAGAGATACAACAAAGAACCCCTAAGGAGAATCTATCTCAAGATTCATCAATTCCAGAGTGAACAAATGCAAGCTCAAAAGAAAAAGGAATAGAAGTGGCCTAGGTATTACAAGGATTAGACAATTTATTGGAAACATAAAATTTATGGGAGCCAATGGAAGAGCTTGTAACTCATTTAGACAATCCCCCCAACTCTAATCAATATTCCTTGCCTAATTCTCTAGTTGCATCTATTTCCATTGAGTCTATGGTCACCATCATTAGAAAGTTATCTGGTGATTCTCAACATGTTGGTACTCAAGAAAATTCTAAGGACTTTATTTCCACCGTGCTGGAACCCTCTTATCCAAAGACACAACCCCACAATTTCCTTATGGAGACCTAATTGATGAGATCCAAGAACTTGATGTTGTTCCTTCTAGTGGACTACAGGTTCACCCACTTGTTAGCAATTTCTCAGAACCTATGATTGGTGGAACTTCAATGGAGGTTGATAATTCACCCACCAACTTTCTAATGGGTGAATCTACACAAAGGAATATTAAGGTCATGAAGTGAAAACCTCTATTCCTCCCCCTCTTATTTCAATAGTTATGGCTAGTGACTTTACTAAAAGAACTAGAGGTGCCAAAGCCGTGAAGGATGAGATAAAAATAAAACTTCTTAATGAAGTCCTTGTACTAAGGAGAGAAAGTGATAGACTATAGAGGAAAGTTCAAAATATGAGAAGATCATTTCATACTAGTAAAAAAAAGCATGAAGCCCATGGAAAGAAAGTTGTAGAGAAACTTGGGATTGCTGATAGGAAGGAAGAAGCACAAAACATTGAAACTCAAACTAATTGCATACATGTGTTCATTGAAGCAGGTGCTCAAACTAATATTGTTCTTGTTTCTAACAAAGTAGTAACCCAAACTAATTTTGCACCAATTTTTATGTAAGAAGAGGTTTAGACTAATCCCCCTCCTAAATTTATAGAAGCTAAGACTCAAACTAAATTTGTACTTGTTTCTATTGAGAGAGGAACACAAATAGATCTTGTACCCCCTTACACCCCGTTGATTATAGATGCTACAATAAGGGTATTAAATAAAACCATGGTAGAAGATAAGGAGACCATAGCTAGACATTGAAGGGAATTGGTGCCTTATAAATAATACTAGAAGTTTCTTAAATAGTTCCATACACTAACTACAACTAAGGATGAAAGTTATGCAAAATTAAGGGTTTCTAAAAAGAAAATCCAGGCTTTCAAAGAGCGTATTTGTAAGATCATATAATAGAGAGATATAATTTGTTCTATCTACTCTGATGCATTAGCATGTATATCTCTAGCATGAAACTATGCCCTATTTTTAATTGAAAAATACTTGCTACTCAAATCCAAAGCTATACAATGTGGCCAACCACATGAATTTAATAGTGTCGGATTTCATCACTACTTTCCATCAGAAATATGAGCAAAACAAGTATCTCTTGTGTGATCTTTATATGCACAACTTGTTTCTAGAAGAACAGGTAAATGGAAATGTTGTCCCATTCATTGGATATGTCTAATTTTGGGCTTTCATATCATTTGCATTAAACTAGATTAAGTGGGAAAAATACTAACATAATTTTCAAATAAGAGAGAATAATATTGACCTTTGTGTTAGGGGTGAACCAGAAAATCCCTTTACTACACTTCTCTGCCATAATTCTTTTATAGAGAAACTTGGTGTTGCTTCCTCACTTCGAAAAATGCATAATGAGGTATTGCACTCAAGATGGGAAGAACTAGAATATATAAGAGATTAAGTTATCCATGGAGCCAAGATTAGATGGAAAGTGACATCTAGGGAAATAAAAAATGGGAAACCTTTGGTTTCTATAATTTCCAACAAGCTATGACCAAAGTGAAAGATTATGTGAATATTGTAAGGGAAGTTGGGGTTAGATAGATGGGATGCAGGTACAAGTGTCCAATGATCTAGTGTCCCTAGTCTTATTACAAGTCTAATTATGAGTTTTTAGAAGCAGGTAAGTATGTTTCCTTCTTAGGAATCAAGAGTAGGAGTGTATTCAGGATTAGAGGAGAAGAACCCTATGAAGCCTACTCCTTAAATTCTTTACATGTTAATCATTTGTTTGCATGAGGACATGTAAAAATATCTGTTGGGCATGATGCTGGGTCTTACAAATGCCATAATTCCTTCATCTTGTTTCTTAGTTTTAACATTTATTTCTTATTTATTTCTTATATTTACGATATATTGATTTGCATAATATATATTTTTGAAGAGATTAATTTATTTTTGTTATTTTTCTCTATTGATAAACCAATTTAGTTATAGAATAATTATTTTCATAGCACTTGATCATTATTGTAAATAGGGGTTTTCCGACAACTAGAATTCGACATTATTTCCATATGTGTTCCTAGTAGAATCAGATAATGCAATCTTGTTTTAGCTAAGTATAGTAAAAGAAGTGAGGCTGATTCTTATCCAAGCGAGAATTGTTAGGGAAAATCCCTTAGTTCTTTCATCTAGGCAATATAAAGGCTCTTTTGTAACCGAAAATGAGCATCCTGAGAATCGATTCTCAAGATTGCTCTTTTTTGAGAGATTTGTTTGTTTTATCATTTATGGTTGTAGTATAAGATGGAGACTAATGTCCCAAATGAGATAATTTTTTTGGTGTAATATTTTGATGTGCATTTGATAAAATTGTTGAAGCATTGTAATCGTTCTTTAAGAATATAATGAAATTTTCTATTATCAAGAGTTAGTTTCTTGTTCTGATTCCTCTTTTAAGATAGTCTAATTCTAGTGGTCTAGGCCAACTTTTGGAAAAGGCTTTGTCTTCATCTATATCACTAGATTCACATTCTATTGTTTCTTGTTACTCATCTACCACTTAGATTAATTGTAAAATCGAATGCTTTATTTGATAGTCGTAACATTGGTTTTTAGGGATTGTTCTTCGGATAAGTTAGTTTACAATTGTTGTTGCTTTATTACCATTCCTTGAAGGTCATCTTCAGATTGTTGATATTTTTGCATAAATATTGGTGGTTTTTCCTATTAGTTTTTCTTCCCAATGCACAGAATATAGTTTCTTAGTTTTGTTTCTTCAATTCTAAGATTGATGTTTCTTATGTAGCAGCTTAGCACCAGACATATTTATTTGTAGTTTCTTGTAAAAAGTGATTAGAATTCAGTATTTTTAGATAATTTTTGAGAGATGTAAGTTTCTTGAGAATTATATATTTCAAATGTGTGTTTTATGCTAGGATTTGATCTCTTCATTTTTGTTATTTTGGTTGTTACTCTAGTTAGCGTTTAGTAGTATCTCTTGCATAGACTTTGCAGACAACATTGAAATTACAGGAAAAAACCTCAAGTTGATAACTTAATCTATGGTAGTTGGTTTCGTTTTTAGAAAAATTAGTTGTCCCAACACCAGCCATGATATAACAAGCAACGAAATATCTCATGTGGGCGAAAATGATGCTTATAATCCTTGATGAATAGTTGAAGTAATGATTGACACTAGAGTTGAGTATCAAATATATAATTAGGACTAAACCATCCTACCAAAATGATGAAAAAATGGTACTTTCCTAGGATGACCATGTTACTATTATCTAAGTGTATAGTTGAACCTCCTCTTGTTCGAGAAAAGTGAACCTCCTACACTAAGGGTCCCACTTCCATGAAAACCTTCTTGATTCTAAAATATAGAACTCCAAAGCACAATACTTGAAGGATATTTGAGCCATTCTCAAAGAGATATAAAATTCATTTTCTAGCTTCAATTTTAATGATAAATATATATTAAAAAATATTCCATGTTTGTGGGACTTAGCTAATCTAAGATTCTATAATTTATTATATAGAACATATATGATATCATCATGTTTTCAATTTTAGAATATAGTTCATATCAGAAAATAGTACTATTAATTGATGGATACACTTAAATGGTAGTCATCACGATGAAAAATTTATATTAGGACTAAAAACATAAGGCAAAAACCATGCCCATGATTGTTCATGTTGAACGTTGCTCCAGTGCCAATAGACATCCATAGCCTCGATAGAGTCATTCACTATGCCATATTATATGAAACTTATATCCTCCTTGTTTAACTTTATGAAAATGAACATATGAGTTTTTCATTTTATTTCACATGATGGGAATATTGTGCACTTGAACAACCTAATGCTACTAAATTCGCTCTACTACTAACGAGTGTCCATAGCCTCTATAAAGTTGTTAGCATACCCCATTTGGAAGTAACCATTGCATACATAGGTGGGAAGATCATGCACTGGGGAACCCAATGCCACTAACATTTCTCTACTACCAATGAGTGTCTATAGCCCTAATAGAGTTGTTGGAATACTCCATCCCAAGACGCATTAAAAACTATCCCAATTGTGGTTTAAGTAGCAATGAAATATATCATGCAAAGGCAAATGATGGCTTACAATGCTTGATGAATAGTTTAAGTAATGAGTGACACCAGAGTTGAGTATGTGTTGGGAGAAGGATTCCCCAAGGGAAGTTTTGGGCTAAAAGCCAATATTAAGTCAATTTTTGTAATATGATTGCAAAGACTCCACATTTTGTGGTCGTGGAGTGCAAAGGTGTTATGTGTCAAAAAGGGTAGTCTGCCCTTAGTTTTGTAAAGTAAATTCAGTTGTAAGAGATCTACCCATGGTCCATGGACCATGGGATTGTATGAAAAGAGCTAAGCTCTAAGTACTTTAGGCATGAATAGAATGGCAGATCATGTAGTAGAGTGATATCTCCGAAGAAGAAGTCTAAGTCTTGGGTCATAGCGTAGATAGAGGCTCTGCAACTAAGTGTGCAGACCCCTGCAACTGTGTGCGCAAGGTGGATAGAGTCTGTAAACACTTGGAAGATATTAATAAGAGGAGTTATTCTACAATTCCTATGTCTTTGTTCTATTGATGTGTTTGGATATTTTATGTATGAATTTCCTTTATTATGCTTATATGATGCGTGAATGAATGCAATTACATTGAATAATCGAATGAAATTATGAATGTCTACTTACGCAATGTTAACTGTAAGTATTTGATGAGATAAGAAAATCACTTAGAATAATTGAGGAATCTACATGACACGGTGCCTTAGCAACGCGAAAGTACCTTAGCCACAGGTTAGGGCTGCACGAAGGTCGATCATATACTTTCACGAAGGTATTGAAGGCTGGAATAGAGGGTTTGTCTTGCAAGCCCTAGAGCAAAACCACCTACGCGAAGGCAAGGATAGAAGAAATAAACTGACATCACAACCATATTAGGGTGTGGAAAATTGGTTCCAGCATCCCCCCATACTGCCTCGGGTGAGACTTCAATCCATGCTCCGTGGGTTGATGTCGAAAGGGCCAGTAGTGTAGGGATTTGTTTAGCTAATTAGCGTTGAACCTGGGTTAGGCCCCCTCAAGCCAACAAATGGTTCCGTTGTCGAGACCAGAATTTGCATAAGAGATGTGTGATGTCGTATCACTAGAATCCAGCTAAGAAAGAGATTGGAGACTAGTTGGATAAAAAGATCCACGAATTTGCGATGTAGGAGAATAAAACCCACGACTGAAAAAGGAAAAGTTATTGGATAGATACCTATATACAGATATCCATGAGATATTTTTATGCTCCTTCCCTATTGAGCTATATGAGGGGATCGTGAAGCTAGCAGATAGCCAAGGAAGTTGGAAACTTGACGGTCCTATGGTGTGGACCGCGAAGCTAGTGTGAAGGTTGGAAGCATCAGAGGATAAGATCAGTCGTGTTGTCAATCATTGGCTCGATCGCATCATAGGATGATTTGTGAATGAATTCAAAGTCGACACCTCAGTTAGCTACAATGAGGCAGAGCGACGCTTCTTCAAAGGATCGTGAGGTAAGTACGTAAAATCTTTGAATACCTAGATTAAAATGATATTGTGTGAAATATGGGTCATGCAGCTATCTTGATGTTTGGGACTACACGAAGTAGAAAAACTTATAGGAATGAAGGAAAAAAGGGTCTGGAGTATAGTACCTTGATTTCACCTCCACAAGGTGATGAAGAAGGGATAGAAAAGATTTCTCTGCAAAGTGCTATTCAGTTAATAAGACAAGGATTCCTGCGAATACCACCTCTACCCACACCACCTCTGACTTCACCCCCCTCACCTCCAACTTCACCCGTACCACCTCCACCATGGTTTAGCATGGAAAATACAATGAAGTTTCCTTTATTCAAAGGCTTGGGAAATGAGGACTCGGACCAATTCTGGTCCATTGTGAGGGTTGTATGGGAATCTCAAGGTGTTACAAATGATCATACAAGGAAGGTGACACTGGTTAGTGCTCTACAAGGCTGCACACTAACCTGGTATATTAAGTACTCTAACGATAACCTGAATGCTAGAGTGGCAGACATCCAGGAAACACCAAATAGGGAATTTAGTAGGCCTAAATCTGAGGCATAGTCGATTGTGGGATTCAAAGAAATCACAATGCAACCAGGCGAGATGCCTTGGGAACTAGATCAAAGGTTGAAATGTACAATCCGCAAATCCAACATGAATTTGATAGATGGACAACATCGCGACTGGTTTGTAACTTCGCTACTACCACATTTAAGGAGTGGGATGCTGCATCAGAAGATAACAACTCAGGCAAAGACCTTGGAGATTTCCATGAAACTGCATGAAACTCCGATGTGAGATCCAAATCTAGGAGTTCAGAAGATCCATACACCGCTGAAGAACCTATTCCTTGAGATGCAAAGTCTGATGTAGGACAGGACAGTTTGACCAAAGGTATGCGAGGAGGTATGGTGCTTGAAATGCAAGAGTCAAGGTCATGACAAAGACCATTTCCCGATCTTTGTAAACTATATTATAGTAGGATTATTGATGTCTTTAAGGCTAGAAGCTTAATAAGGACCTAGCGCGGGGCCTACATTATGGTGCATTATCTATCGGGTAGTTGGAAAACATGTCACATATAACTATCACTTGCTACAAAAGTTTGTATAGACACCGCAACAGCTGTTCTGCAACTTTTGTAGGTCGGTAGGGCATGATGAGCGTACTTGTAGGAGCTATGAACTAATGATGGATAGAACTCCCGCCTATAGGGTTCAGGCTGAAACGTGACCCATTTACTAGAGCACTAGCATGGATAGGATTTTAGGGGTGTGGAAGAGGCTAAGGAGGAGGAGGACCTGGTAAAGGTCAAGGATAGGTTATTTGCTATAATTGCAGAGGACCAAGACACTATGCCCACAATTACAGTAACCTAACGCATACCTCATGCAAGTATTGCACACTATTTGATCATGAAATAGAATATCCTATGTTGATAACTAGGATACGTGACAAAGGGGCACTACCACCTCCGTCGACTCAAAACCTATAGAATATGAGATCTGAGCCACACAAGGAAGATCCAAACATAAATACAGTACATGGGTTTGCAAAGCCTTGGCAAAGTAGGCTAAGTTTGATTTGGAGCATGCACGTGAAACCTTCATGGAAGTTAAGAAGAGCTTTGCTGAGGCCTCCACCTCAAGAAGACGATAAGCCTGAGTAGGAGATGGACCCCTCTATGCTCACAACTTCCCTAGAGACCTATATGAAGATATTACGTGACAGTAAGGCTATGAAAGGGTTACGAGAACTCATCAATAGATGCACTGGAACCACGCCAGGTGAGCCCCACGTAGCATGAAAGATTGGCAAGCATAAAACAAGGACGGTACAGGAGATGAGACTGATCACACAGATAGGAGAGTATGAAATGGATCAGGTCATTTTGGACCTAGGGTCAGATGTGAATGTCCTACCAAAGCAGACTTGGGAGTGAATGGGGAGAGTTGTGCTGTAATGGTCTTCGATTCATCTAAGGATGGCGAATCAGCAGAAGAACATCCCCATAGGGTGGCTGTAGGGGGTGACTGTGGATATTGAGGGAGTGAGCATGCTAGATGATTTTGAGGTAATAGAGATAGTGGATGACAGAAATCCATATCCTATGCTCCTAGGAATTGACTGGGCTACTGATATGAATGGGGTAATCAATCTGAAGAAGCAAAAGGTGAGCTTTGAGAGGAAATCATTGCGTGTAATAGTACCCCTTAATCCTACTGAAGGATCATGCTATACTGAGCATGTCCTCGATTATGAGAGTGATGACGACCTAGACTATATCTATAAGGTAACAGCACAAGACCAATATTGGGTGAATCCCATCGTAGATGGATGGATTACATGGGATCACGAGAGTTCTTGCACTTCAGACTCTGATGAAGAAATAGAACGCTGGAAGAATTAGTTACATGAAGTAACTATGCTAAATTGCAACATGATGACCTGGTCGCTCCACTATGTGTTGTCAAAGGTAAGAAATCTGCCTACTTATGAAAAGTGCTTCTAGCCATTGGAATGGGCACTACGCGCTATGCTCGCAACATGGTGGGGTATGCACGAGGGAAGCTTTGATGATTGACACGAATGTAGGAGGATGATGAGAACACAATTTGGGAAGCTTAAGATGTGACTGACAGGAAAAGTATGATGGGCATAGTGATCCACGCACGCATCTAGCCAAATGGACCCAGGCTTATGGAGAAAAGCCCCAACCTAAGTGGGTGCACTTTTTCTATCATACCCTGGATGTTGTCCCATTGAATTGGTATATAGAAACAGAGCTCTACCATGGGACAGGAAAATGGGATATCATGCATGAAGGATTCATGATGACATTTAGTTTTGAGGACGGGTTTGAGACTATTGATGAAGTGCTACAAGAGGTGAAATAAGAAATCTTTAGGATACCGCAGGATCCTTTAGACCTAATTCAACCTGAATGGGCTACTTAGCTAAGTTGCGCTCTAGAATGTTATAATGTAAATTCTGAAGAAGAGGATGAGGAACCATGAAAGATTAACATTCCAAAAATAGAAGGTCATCATGAGGTTTAGGGACCGCAGATTGAGAACCCTGACATAACCGCGCCATTGAAAACAAAACAAGTGAACATTGGTATGGAGGCAGAACCCAAATTTGTGAATATTGGAGACTACTTGGATGACGCAACAGTGGATAAGGTCCCTGAATTTCTCCATGAATACCAGGACTTATTCCCTGCCAATTTTATGGATCTGAAAGGAATAATTAGGGAGCTAGGAATGATGAAGATCACGTTAAATCCTGACGCGAAGCTAGTTAAGCAAAGGCCTTACCATCTCAATCTGAAATATAAGGAGAAGGTTTGATTAGAGCTAGACAAGATTCTTGCAGAAGGAATCATTGAGCCCGTGGAAGAATCTGATTGGGTAAGCCCAATGGTGGTGTAAGATAAGAAGTAGAAGGATGAGATAAGGATATGCGTGGATCTCAGAAAACTGAATGATTCTTGTGTGCATGATTCTTTCCCAACTCTGTTCACTGATGAAGTGTTCGACAATGTAGGCAGCTAGGAAGCATATTCTATCACTGATGGGTTCTCTAGGTACCACCAAATCAAAATCACATCAGAGGATAGGAGCAAGGCAACCTTCACAATTGAGTGGGGTTGTTTGCAATACATTGTAATTCCGTTTGGATTGAAGAATGTGCCTGCGATATTCTCACACGTAGTTGTTGTGGCATTCAAGGAATTTATTCATAAGTTCTTAGAGGTATATTTTGGTGACTGGACTGTATTTGGGCTAGTTAAGCTCCATGTACCAAGATTGCGCCTAATGCTAGATACATGTTGAAGATACCAGATCATGCTCAATCTCAAGAAGTGTTTGTTTTGCGTTCCTTTTGGAAACCTGTTGGGGCATGTGGTTTGTAGACAGGGATTGATGGTATACCCCACGAAGATCGTAGTGATACTAAACTTGGAAGTGTTGAGGAGTGTGAAACAGTTGTGTGCCACTCTGGGACATATGGGATATTACATAAAGATTATCAATGGTTATGCCCAGATCACCACACCTATGGAGAAATTGTTTAAGAAGGACGTCACATTTTTTTGGAACGATCACTGTAAGAAGAGCTTGGATATATTGAAAGAATAGATGGTTATCACGACTTTTATTCTTCCCAGATTGGAAGAAATATTTTCATGTACATGTCGACACGTCATGTATAGCATTGGGAGAAATAATAACACAGGCTGGCGAAGAAAGCTTGGGCCATCCTATCACGTTCATAAGCTGAAGATTACCCAAAGCAAATAAGAACTATTCCACCACTTAGCACGAGGGGCTAGCTATGGTGTATGCACTCCAGAAGTATAGGCACTACTTGCTAAGAGGCCATTTTTGGATGTATATGAATCACTCCATGCTAATGTACCTGGTCAATAAGCCTATGTTGGGGGCAGAATCTACAGGTGGTTCTTATTGTTCCAAGAGTATGATTTTGAAGTTGTTGTGAAGCCTGAATGATTGAACACGGGACCAGACCATCTGTCACACATCAAAATAGGGGAGGAACCTACTAACTTGGTAGAAGGATTGCCTGACGTGCAACTATTTCTAGTGCGTGTCGCGGATGGTCATTTTGAGGATATAATACACTTCCTAACAACATGAACTACTTTGGAAGGATACACTGTCTAGCAAAAGAAGGAATTAATAGTGCGCGCGACAGATTTCTCTGTCATTATTGGGCATCTATACAAGATGGGGGCTGATGAGATATTGTGATGGTATGTACTTGAGTTTGAAAGAAGTAGCATCTTAGCGGACGCTCATGGGGGTGCCGCGAGAGGACATTATGTAGGGAGAGAAACCACGCCAAAGATTCTACGCACAGGTTTGTGATCACTAACCTTTCATGAGGATTCAAAAGCATATTACAAGGTGTGTGATGTATGTCAAAGAATGGGCAGGCGATCGCGGAAGGATGAAATGCCTTTGAATCCACAAATGACGTTGCAACCCTTCAAAAAGTGGACGATAGATTTTGTAGGACCCATTTAGCCACAAGGGAAGACAGGAGCAAGGTACATTATCACTGTGACAAAGTATTTGACTCGTTAGGTAGAGGTGCAACCAATGAAGGATTGCACGAGCGCGACTGCCGCAAAGTTCCTATTTGAGCATGTCTTGACGCGATTTGGATGTTTGAAGATATTTATGAGTAGATCGTGGTACGCACTTCCTGAATGAGACAATCAGCGCACTAATAGAGGAATTTCAAGTATACCACCAGAAGAGCACACCTTATCACCCATAGGCTAATGGGACAATGGATGCATTCAAAAAAGTGCTCAAAAATGCATTGACCAAGGTTTGCAATGCTCAACGAAGTGATTGGGACCTACGTATACCTGCAATACTGTGGGCTTATCGAATGACATGAAAGAAGTTAACTGGACAACCCCATTTTAAGCTTGTCTATGGTGTGGAAGTGGTAATGCCTATGGAATACATCATGCCTAGTCTGCACATAACTGCACTCACAGGTGTGACGAACCATGAAGCCCTGGAGGAGAGGCTCGCATAGCTGGATGAGCTTGAAGAAGAAAGATTTTTGGCTATATTTCACCAGCAGGTCCAAAAGCAGCGTGAAAAGGCATGGCATGATCGACACATCAAGCTACGCACATTTAAGGTAAATTCCCTAGTTTTGTTATATCATAGTAAGTTTGATAAATTTCCATGGAAATTCAAGATGCACTAGTTATGGCCTTATGTTATTAAGGATATTATCAATGGAGGAGTGGTACAACTGGTCAAATTAAATGGAGAACCATTCCTAGGAAAGGTGAATGGTAGTCTCTTGAAGCCATACACTGGTAGTTCATCCATGTGACTAATTGAAAGTAGCACAGTGTTAGTGCTCTAGGAAACTGAAAGGAGCCGCGGGATTATAAACTACACTGCTCAAGTTGGGGAGTTGCATGATTGGAAGATGTTGTGAAACAAGGATGTGTCACTTGGTCCATGACGTCACAGAGGGAGCTACACTACCCAGGGAGAAGTCACGCAGGTCAGCCGGAAAGTGATCGTTAAATTCATTGTTCATGAAAATACGATAGAACTGAAGCCAAATGGAGCGGGCGGACGACATTTATGACGAAATTTATGGCTTAGATCCTTGAAAATATGTCACCAATCCGAAATTAATGAACCAATTTTGGGGGGAACGGTTGGATTTGAATTCAAAATTCCCTATAAATTACAAGTGGTTGTCCAGCGAAAAACACTTGGCATTTTGAGTATTCAGCTGTTGAGCTCTCAAGCACCTATGAATTGTGAGTAATATGAGCTTCTAATAGTTTTTGGGGTATTTGCGACCTTGCCGACGAACACACATGAATTCTTGCGGAAGATCATGTCAGCGCGCCAGAAGTTATCAATACATAGCAAGTAGTAGAGGAGTTGTTACAGGAAATGGAAAGAGAGGCAGATGTAGTTGCTCTAGAAGTGGCCAAGGTATTGGCGGAGGTCCCTAAATCCCTGAGAATGTCGAGACCGAAGGCAACCCCAACCAAGTGTTGGGCTGTTAATATGTCATTATTATTATCACTTTTAAATTCTTATTCCACACATTTCTACCATTCTTTATCACGTCATTTATCATAATTTATCATATAATTCTATTTTATAATTATTTATGCTCTTATGGATAAATATTATTTCTTTTCCTTTATTTTTAATAAATTGATTGCTATGCATGTTTTTACCAATGATGGTTTATGTTTAGTCAATTTAGTGTGTCCTAAATTGCTACATAAGTTATCAATCTGGGAGTCGTAAACTAATGAAGTGTGGTGCGTTGTATGTGCTAGACAGCGCTTTTCTTACCTCACTATTTTCAGTTTTTATCTTGTTTTGGGGTTTTTTTTCTTGTTGGTCTCCTAAAGTGTTTAATGCAAATGGAAATTTAAAATCAAGTGTGGATGTAGAATTGAAGACAAGGTTTATGCTTCTTATGGTAACTTCCAAACTTAGAACTTCAAAGATCTCAAAGCATGTTGTCTACAAAATCAGAACTTGAACAAGAGTGTTAACATGAAGCTACATAAATCAAGCTAAAAATGAAGTACTAAAAATGAGGTTACTATCTCTGTTGTCCATCCTAATTAGAGAATTGTAATCTAATAAACTTCTGCACTCAAAACTAAAAACTAAAGAAATTGGAAACTAGTCAACGATTTCACCCATAATCACACTATTTCTTCAATTAACTTCTAAATGGGGTTAAGCTAAAGACTCTAGAAATATCATCATATAGCATGAAACAATTGACATCTAAACTATCTACATGCAGATTAATGAAAGCAAAATAAATTACTTCACCTATAATCACAATAGCTCGCCAATTAACTTCTAAAACGGGGTTAAGCTAAAGGCTCTAGAGATATCATCATATAGCATGAAGAATTGATATCTAAAATATCTTAAGGAGTAAACGAATCTCACTAAATAAAAGCATAACAATTGGAATTGAAAACTAAAGTTTAGTAGAGGAAGCAAGTCTCGGATCACCACTTGATGCAAAAACTACATTAAAAAGCTTGAGCATAACCTATTATGAAATGCACTGATCAGTGTTAGTATAAAATATAACAAGCTGCAAAATCATGTACAGGATTAGAATGATTAAAACCATAAGAAATCCATGAGAAATATACAACTCAAACAAGAGAAAATATACATGAAAAACTATACATAACAAAAGAAGAACCTCAGCCACGTAGGGGGCCCTCTACATAGGTTTGGACTAACACATTGTCACTTCAAACCCCACTTAAACAACCATGTGAAAAGAACAGAGTTTTGTATTATGAAACAGAGGAATATGTCTCTTGGTTACACAACAAAAAAATAATGCTACATCAACAGTATCAAGCCTAACTATCTGCATTGCAAACGCTTATATTTTTAGAGGAAAATAGATAACTATCTCTCAGAGGAATTTCTTTAGCAATGGACACGTGAATAGGTCAAAATCCGAGGATTCAACCTCTCAGTTTCCATGAGTATTAAATCTATGCAAGGTGGATGTTGGATTGTGTTATGGAGATGGCCTACAAGTGGAAAAAATGTATCCATGAGTTCAAGAATGGATTTGGGCTTCTTTTACGTGCAGGAATAGAGTCCTAGTTGACACAGGACTCTTTGTTGACCACCCTTTGACCGGTATCTTTCTTTATGAATTCAGCTAAGAAAATAGGACATCATCCATGTGTGGATCATTCTTGAGCTGCCCATGTTTCTTGTTTCTCCTACCGACACTTGTAACCTACAGAACAATGAAAACGGTTGCGGAATTGCGAGTTAGCTATGGAAAGTGGCTACATTCTATAGCTAATAAACAAAACCTAGATCAAATAGCACACACAATGATATAATTTGAAAATCACTCAAATATACTCCTGAAATCAACATGTAACAACTTTTTATAGCTTATGAGGCACTGGTATGGGAAAATACAAGAGAAAAGGTTTAAGAAGATGTGTGGAAGAGAGGTAGTTTTGGGGTTCAACATACCCCCACTGTGAATATGTTGCATGTCATCATGCAACCAAAACTGTAACTATCCTTTCTTCAATTCATATGTTCTGAAACTTCTGCTAAGACATCTAGCCTTTTCTTCTTCTTTCTTGCTATCACTATCATCCTAGGCTTCATCATAAGGCATTTGTACTTGAGATTAATGAGGTATCTACTCAACCTCATGTTTTTCTTCTTCAGTTTTCTATTTTTCTTGTGCCATAATCCTAAATGCAGCATGGTATTGTCATGGATGATTTTGTCCAATTTGTTTTTCTCTTTTAGTGTTTCATTTTCCCTTTGGATATGTCTGTTCAAGACTTCCAGCTCATAGATCTCTTCTTTTAATGACTGGATCAAAGTTTCCTGAGCTGTACCTGGCTAATTAGATAAAGTCCCCTATTATGTTGTAGTCTTTTCCAATGATTCAATGAAGTCATACATCTATTGCCGAGTTTGATCAATTTCTGGTGTTGTCTTCCTTGGATTGTGTTACACTGAAATTTGTCACCATGACTATCTGCAGTTAATATAGCTCCATCAATAGCCATATTATCCTCCTTGTCAAGCCTCATACCTCTGCTCTTCATGTCAAACTTCAAAAAGAGAGAAAGTCACTTAAAAACATGTTTATCTCTGGGTACGCAGGTTCTCTCTACCTTGCCTGCGTGTACGCATCCCAAACACACTGTACCTGCGTACTTGTACGCTCTGTAAGCCAAAGTATGGGTGCGTACCCCTGTAAAGGTCAAAAGGCGCGAGTTTCATCTTTAAAAAGTTACTTGTGGTCACTTCTAGAGCCTTCTAGAAGAGTGTTTGACGTGTATTGAGCGCCTCCAGATGGTTCATGCATCCCTATGATAGAGGAACTTATCCCATCAAGAGAGGAGCTACCCCATCCAAAAGAGGGAGTATCCCATTGATGTTGGAATTGAATAACTTCCTCTAGAACACTATAAATACAGGCATTGGGCCAGAGGAGGGGAGGTTGAAAGCTGAACATTCCAAAGGGTAGATGCTGCTGGAATTAGGACTTCCATTGTTAACTTGTGAGGAGAGATTACCATCCTTTCTTGTTACCATATTGGAAGTGGGTGAGCTTGTCAAAGTAGAGGAAATCTCTTGTTGGACCCTGGGAGGAGCTTGCACAACACCAAGGCTCAGGTTGTAATGGTTCGTTTTTTGTTTCCTTAATACAGATAAGTCCATTCTTCTCAATGATTTGTTGTTAATGAATTATTTCATGTACTCCTTGGTCTATGTGATGAATATGCTTTGTTTTATGATGAATATTCAGGTGTTATGTAATCGTTTGCTTTGTTAGTGTATGCAGGTCTTAAAGTAAAGGAGGAGCTCATCTGGATCAGCAAGGCTGGACTGCTACAACAAGCGTTGGACCTAAGGTAAGATCGGAAAACACTTGATCTCTCATAGAATAATGTGTGATTAGAGAAGGATTGCTCTTGTTTG
>APFE030411372.1:0-27480 GCA_000404065.3 Pinus taeda | reverse complement strand
TTAATAAATTTAGATCCTTTATGTGAAGGAGTATCATTGACTTTTTTATTATTGATTTAAGTTTGATTAATAATTGATATTTTTATGTGAAGATAATTATTTGGATTTTTTTGTTTATCTTTTTTTACTAGATCGAGGGTTTTAAGTTAATATTTATTTTTGAATTAAGAAAATAATATACTCTAGGACTTGTTATATTCAATATAGGAGGATTTTCTAATGTAGGTTTAAAGTTGTCAACTTCCATATTATTGACTTGCCTTCTTGGAATCAAACTAAGTTGTAGAGTTAGACTCCTTTCTAGATTCACCGAGGTTATGTCTATCCACTCTCGGTGTTCTTTAGCATCCTCATAGAAGTCTCATGCACTAGTGACCTTCCACTTAAAGGTTTCTTGGTTGACTTTACTTGCAAGACATTATTTTATTACACATCTGCTCTCTTTTCATATAATGATTGTCCCTTCTAATGTTTTGGATATTGCTCTTGAGTTTGTAATAATGTTTGTAGCATTGCGTTATTCTAAGAGACTCTTTGACAATGTGTACTCTCCAGTATTTATGGTTGAACCATGTAGGTTTTAGCCTTGTACAGATAATACCTACAAACAAATTCTTAAAAATAATAGAAAATATACAATGAAAATCACAAAAAATATACACAAAAACGTTTCTCCTGGAACCCAAAACCAAGAAAATTAAATATATTTTCACTATGTTCATTTTGCTACAATACATTATATACATGTCGTAGCATTCATAAAACCCCAATCCATTAACCCTATGTTAATATATAATCATAGTGTCATTGACTGGATCTACAAAACCATGGGAAAAACCAACATGTGACTAAAAACTTCTTCTCATAAATGATCGAAAATGGACACAAAAAACCATCCCATTTGGTTTTTTGAGTCTCTGCCTCAAACTCCATGCAAGGGGGTGGACTATCACTTCCCTAATGACCCCTACAACACAAGGGTTTTTACCGCACTAGTGACCTCTTTGTTGTGCCCGACACATATGTGTCACACACGAAGTTAGTCATACAAAGAACATAACACATACCAAACAATCTCACACTTGTTGCCTTCTTTGGAAACAAGGGGTTGTATGAATACACAATCACCAATTGAGGGCAGTAATACCCATTGTTTCTCTATACCAAGGGAACTTCAGAGTGCTCATAGACTTTGTCAATGCATCTACAACATTCTTCAAAGTGTCCACTTTTACCAATGACACCATTTTGCCTTCAACCATATCTCTCACAAAATTATATTAAAAATCAATATGCTTTGCCTTTGAATGATAAGCAAGGTTCCTTTCCAAGAAAATTGCATTTTGGTTGTCACAATCTATTCTTATAGCTTGTTGTACCAACCCCATACTTGAAGTCAATATTTGTAACTACACTGCTTCCTTGCTTGCATGAGTGGTTTCCATGTATTCTATTGAATTTCACTTCAGAAATTATGAAATTTTATAGTAGACTACAAAATTCTTTCTGCTATAATACTTAGTCACACCCTAACTAGACATAAAAAAAATTATAATTCTATCATCTTGAAACCTTGTTTTTGCTACAAATGACCGAAAAGGGGAGAACTATGACAATTCTTTACCTAAGATTGGTCTATCATCTTGAAACCTTGTTTTTGCTACAAATGACCCAAAAAGAGAGAACCATGACGATTCTTTACCTAAGATTGCAAACATTTACTTCTTGATAATATATACATATATTGATGACTATACATTCTTCTGGATAATATGTACATATGTGGATGACTATACATTCTTCTTGTGAAGCAGAGTCATTAAATCTAACAACACAACATGTATATAGTTGAAATATGAAGTGGTCATAACCTAACTATACATCAGCTTTTACTTGCTATCATTAAAACATTTGTGTTATATTTGAAGAATGGTTCATGGCATAAATGATATTTATAAAAGTTTGAACTGAATGAATTTGTTTTAAAAGACGCATGTTTAATGGTCTCAAATGCATTATTGAAACATCTTGATGTGTCTCAAAACGTCGTATAGACATGCAAGTTTGTATTGTGATTATTCAACCCGCATTATGCGCATGGTATAGTCGATTGGTGGACATTTTATGTGATTATATATTAGTTATGGTGCATTTTATATGGTTATTGATATTATTGTTAATGTATATATCAGTGGTTCATTTCGACTCTTCTGCCTTACTCTTACGTGGTCATGAGATTATAATCGTTTTGATAATTAAAATTATTGGAAACCTATTGGGTTGCATATATCAGAGCACCGAAGTCAGGATCCATGACCATGAGAAAACACGTGCCATGACCCACACATTGGCATATGAGGTAGTATTGTGATTGTTCCTCTCATTTGAGACTCACCCTTCCTTTGATCTCCATGCATTTGGTGAAGTCATTAGATCTGCGTAAGTTCTGCACCATTTCTAGTCTTAAATGCACCATCTAGAAATGTGCAACTCTGTCTTTGTCTTTAATTTTTAATGTTCTAGTTCTATGTTTGATTTACAGTGAGAATGGATTTCAATCTAAATCACCATGAGGGTGAGAGTTTTTACTCCTTTGACATTTAATCTTATGGTTTTTATTGTTCAAGTTCACTTAGGATTTTTATTGTTTAGAATACCATTGTGATTATTAAGCGACATTGAACATGAACTAGTAGCCTGTGAGTTGTTTAGTGGGATAATTGCTTGTTTAATTAGCATTTGAGTCAAATTATGGGTAAGCTATGATGGTTAATTATGCATTTCAGTGCATTTCTCATTGGCTATCTAATCTCTGTAAGTTTTGCAATGAATTTGTTTTTAACTCCACCCTTCTCCTATTTACCTTGGTCATTCTTTCTTGGCCCTCACTAAGCTCTCCATCTCTGTGATTTGAAGCCATTCTATGAAATGGGGTTTTAATCAAATATTGAGTCATTGATGTTCTATTCTAAAGGAAAAATGTTAAAGGGTCTTTGCTTTGTTTGAATTTTGAAAAAATGAAGAAAATCCCCCCTGCAACTAAATTATATTTCAATTTTTCTCTGCTATATATTTCTTGTAATTATACCATACTCCCTGCATATCTTATAATCTCGGTAAAATAATTAAAAGGGTTTTATTTCTCTCCCTCCTTTTTCAAAAAATGTAGAAAATTTCTCTATTGCAGCAAATCCTTGCTTCGATTTCCCCTACTATGCATTCCTTATAATAATTTCCTGTAACTTTTATGCTCCGAGCAAAAAATATAAAAGGGGAAAAAATCTCACATAAAATATGTTTGCCTCCCCACATTCATAGTCTTTTTTCTCAAGAAAATCCACCATGCAAGAATTCAGGTTGCATCCTTTTATTATTCAATCCCATATCCTCCATTCTGCTACCCCATTATTTCAATTTCCTTGATTTCTCATTATATCCCCTCAACCATAAAAACACTATTCCAAAAAGGAAGAAATAAAAGAGAGAGGAAAACAAATGCATTTTTTGAAGAGTTATGACATCGGCACTTTAAAATTAAATTTCGAAAAATATGAAAAAAGTGTCTATATATGACAAAGTTATGTGTTCAAATTCACCCTACATACAATAAGAAGTGAATAAAAGCAAGGAAAAATAGATAAAAAATAAAATGTTGAAAGAAATAATCAAATAATGGTTTTTCGTTTAGTATTCTTGTTACTCATGCCATTGCACGATGTCTCCTCCTCACCCTTCCATAATCCAAACACTTCAGCCCATTTTCACTCAGTCACATGAGAAATTGCTAGCCTTTGTTGATGCATCTGAATGTAGTAATTTAAGCGAAATGAGTTGATGCTTTAACATAACCTATTCTAATTGGTTGCTATTAATTCTTGGCCAATAGTAGACATGAATTGAGGTTCACAAGGACAAGGTCAACGCTAAGGTAGAAGGAAAAAGTTGTTGGACAATTGACATTTATGATTGATTCGTGGCACTTGGTAATTTGGAATTGAAGTCAATCGAACTAGCATTGAGGTGCAAAGAATGACAAAGAGTTTACAACCATGTTTCAGGTAGAAAATGAGCTTAAGCACTGCATCAGACCTTCTCCACTATAAAGTCCTTTGAAAAAGGTTTCAAATGTTATGTGGAAGTCCATAAATCTCATTATAAAAATTTATTGATCGGTGAAGTAAGAATATTGAAGTCCTTAGTAGCACGCTGAATTTTGGAACCAAGGAAGCAAGCCAAATTTCAGAGTCTCGGTCAATTGAAATAAGGACGAACATTAGATTCCTGAATTTTGGAACCGCAAAAATTTAAAGGGTTAGAGTCTTAGAGGGTTGAAGTCTCAGTCAATCTAAAGCAGGCCAAATTTTGGACCCTGAACTTCGGAACCGGAACTAGGGAAGGAAGGAATATCAGAGCCTAGAAATTTTAGGATTTTAGAATTCCGTAACTTCTTAAAAATTGAATTCTTTTAAAGGTGTCGAGGGTTCTGCGGAGCAATGATTTATGAAGGAAATCATTTGCAAAATCAAGGATCAAGGTACCCTTGATCTCTCCTCTTACAGGACACATGGTGGCAGTTGATTGGCCCTCAGGAGATGATGGTGGCAGATGACATCAACATGACATGGTTGTATGGAGGACACGTGACTGTCAATTTCAACATTATTGAGTGGTCTAATGGGGAAAATCTTGGTGACACGTGTCACCACTAAAGAGACGCCACATGGGGTTTATGATGACAGCATGATGTCATCCTAGAAATATATCGAAGATGAGAAATTTCGTAACTCCTCTGTAATCGCATTTTTAAGAAAGTTCTGATATAGGGAGCTCTAATATTGTTGGCACTTGGTCATGGAGCCCAAAGAACCAAGGGCATAGAGCAAGGCTTAGCACCTAAGTGGTATGGAGACGCCACGTGGAAAGCATATTTTGGAGGTCAGAGTTTTCATAACTCCTTTATAACCACAATTTGAAGAAAGTTCTGATATAGGGAGCTCCAATGTTGTTGGCACTTCGTCATGGAGCCCAAAGAACCAAGAGCGTAGTGAAGGGATCAACACCTAAGTGTTATGGAGTCACCAGGTGGGTATATTGAAAGTCAGAGTTTTGGTAACTCCTCTGTAATTTCATTTTGAGAAAGTTTTGATACATGAAGCTCCAATGTTGTTGGCACTTTGTTGTGGAGCCCAAAAAACCAAGGGTGAGTGCAAGAACATAAGGAGATAGGCCCTTGGAAGGATCTTGAAGGGATTAGCACCTAAGTATTATGCCGTCGGTCACAATCCTCGGTCCTATGGTGGAAAAACAATAAAAGGTGAAGCAAAAGGGGCTAAAGGCCAAGATCACAATTTTGGGATCTCATGTTTTTGTAACATCAGTTTAATAAATTTATGATATGTGGGGCTCCAAAATTGCAGCACATAGGTGTATGCAAGATGGATGAGTCAAAAACTAAGTGTAAATATAGGCAGAAGAGTTGGTCATTGGAATAAATAGCAATTGTCAAGATCGTTGAGTCAAGGGAAACGAGGACCATGATTTCTCAAAGAAGGGTGTTGGGCCTATCTTGAAGTAAGCCACCTCTGATCTACCATGCATGCTTCATTGATTTAAATGAAGAATAGAGCCTCAAGGATTAAAGGTATGATCAAAGTTCTGACAAGCCATGCTGAAGTTCATTTCAAGCTCTGTGAGAAATTAGTAGGCATGGAAGAAACTCCTAGGAGTATAGACTAACTGAGATTTAATTCTCAGCATGGAGAATCACATAGTGACCCATTCTTCGAATTGATTATGTTGTAGCCATAGTTGGTGAGTGAACAAAGCCCATTCTTCGATTTAGTGTTGCAGTGGAAAAATTCGAGAAAAGAGTAGGATGGAGAAGCGATGGAAAGGTACACTCTGATAGTGTGAATGGCAAAGTAATGGCTGACAGAGAATGCACCATCCACTCTGTGACAGTGAAACAAAACCCAAGATTGTAGTTTTGCAAAGTGGGTAAGTTGTACTGTTGTGAGTGAGAAGTGTGGAGAGTTTTGTGTATGAATGTGTTGCAGAGGAGAGGTTAATTTTTCTTGTGCTACAATGAAGAGGTTGTGTGTGCCTATGTTGCAGGAAAAAGGGGCTGAATGGGACAATGTTGTTATGTGAAGCCAAGAGATCCTGTGGAATAGCAGAGGGCTGAGAAAAAAAGTATGATACTGTTGTGAATCATTTTTTTATTTCTCTATCTATGTATTTGCCCCTGTTTTCAATTAGAAAATTGTATGAAAGGTAGAACAATGCCTAGAGCAAGTAGTGGCTTGATTTCTTAAGAGGTGGGTGCCTCTTGGAAAGTAGTGGCTTGCTATCTTAAGGGGGTTGGTGCCTCCTATGAGTGGGTTCTCACAAACAAATTGATGTAATTAAGTAGGTGCTTAATTCACATCATAACAACAAACAAATTGGTGGTTTTTTCCCTTTGGGTTTCCACAGATAAATACTTGTGTCAATATGTGTATGATACTCTTGTGATGGATTTTATGTACATGTGAATGACTTGACTTGTTGTTCATTTGTATTGTGTATGGATAATCTCATAAGTAACTGACAGTAGAGGAAAGAATTAAATACGTGTTCTTAAAATTTCTAAGAATCTCACTATTACTCATTCACCCCCCTCTCAGTAATTCATTTTTCTAACATAGCCCACCTAACTAGTGGGATATATAGAGAAATAAGAAGTTGCTCTTTTCTATGAATTTTAATGCCAATTCTAATGAATTCTATCAATTGGCCACTATAGGCCACATTTATCTTGGATCCCCCAATGTTTCTTGATTCCTTTCTATGTACTAGAATAACGCCACTCCTTCTCCTACGACACACCCAAATGTACATGAAATTCCTAGTCCACATCCAAATAATAATTCTTGGGATGCTAATGATGGTTGGAACCCTATCCTAGAACCATCGAATGCTGATAAAAATGTTGGGAAGCTTACCCCAAAGAAATTCATCATGCTTCTAGTCTTTCTTTCTCCCATGCTATTCATGCCTCTTCATCCCCCTCCAGAGAATTCGATCCTTAATTGAATCCCAAGGATGTTACCCCTTCCACTGCAAATGGTAGTTCTCACTTTAGCAATGTCCAAGCTAGATTATTGATGTTTTAGTTACTAAATTGACAAACCTTGAGACATTATTCACAAACCCTTTAAGTGTAAACCTAGGAAAGGATCGTCACCAAGTTTTACCCCCTGAACGAGATACTATATCCACAACTTCTGCTAATAGAGACATGAGTGAGCAAGAACATATGGAGAAAAAATAATTTTCTACTTCAATGGAGAAGTTCTTGGCAGAAAAAAAGGAATAATTCAATGGAATTTGCATATAAATTTTGATGTTTAGTTGTGTGTTTAATTTCTAAACAACATTAAGTTTTGAATGAAACATATGTTTTAACTATACAACTAATACCATTATGAGTTTTGCTTGGTGGATGGATTCATAGACATGCATATTTTGTGACTTTGACATATGTGTGTGTGTGTGTGTTTTTTAAGGTTGTCTTTCCTTTAACTTAACCAAGCCTTAATTAGTTATGAAAATCAAAAGTTTTTTTAAAGAAAAAAAAGTAGTTATGTAATTGTTATTAACAAAATTTGAGTACAAATATGGGCTCATATGAAGAAGACAAGATCTCTCAATTTCTACACAAGTTGGTATGATATATATTTTATTCTTCACTAAGGTATTTGAACTTTGTGCTTAGATATTTGTATCTTACAAACTCTTGTCTATAGGGATTATTTTAAATATAAACGTTGACGGAAGCTTGATAATGTTTTTTTATTATTAGACGTATCTTTTATTTTAGGCATTGATGATTAAAACTTGTTGCTCTTTTGTTGATACTAATAAATTGAATCTATTTCCAACAACATACTAGTGCCTACACACTTATTCTAAGATGGCTGCAACAAGATTTGATTAATTTTTTGTTCATAGTTGTTAGCATTTGACCTATACGAGCTTGAAAATTTGGTCATTTGTTAAGAATTTCTTAAGCACATATTTCTAAATATGTTGAGTTTGTTTTACTATATCTGAAAATTATTCTTTAAGTTATTCAATGAAGGATCTCCTTTTGATTTTTTCATCTTGTGTACTATTATTATAGTTTATATTTTTCGTTTTCTTGATTGTTGTGACTTTTGTACTATATATTGTTTCATTATTGTTTATGGTACTCTACTTTAAACACATGAAGTAATCTTTTTATAATGAAGTTCTATTATGATGATATTTTTGCAAATTCAATTTAACAAATTTAACTTCCTTGTTTGAAGTTTTGGTACTAATTTTACTCTTTTATTTGCTTTCTTAAGACATTAATCCTAGAACTATTCTATGAATACTTCTTTTTTTTATATTCAAGTTGTATAATATTTTAAGAAGACTATAAACCTGGTACCGTTCCCAAATTCTTGGCCTAACCACCCAAGAATTTGTGAGGGTTTAAATTCATCTATACAATAGTCATCATATTCATCTTTATAGTTAAAAGTGCCATTATAGATTTCCTCTTTCATGTCTAACTGATTTCTCCCCCAAATAGGTTAAACACATACGCACTTGCAGATCTTCTATGCTCCAGATATCTAGCACAATCTACATCAACAAAATCCAAGTATGTCCAACACTTTGCCTTATTCTATTATTCCTTGGTAGCACAAAACATAATCACTAGCTCCAAGAAGATACCTGAAAACCATCTTTACTATTGTCCAATGCTCCTTCCCCTATTTTGACATAAACCAACTCAATACTTCCATTGCATGTGCAATGTTTAGTCTGGTACAAACCATTGCATACATTATCTTCCAATTGCAGTTGCATATGGAACATGAGACATGTCTTCTTCCTCTTCTCGTGTTTTAGGACACCATTTTGTAGATAAATTAAACCTATAGGAATAGGGACCTTCACCAGTTTAATTTCCTACATATTAAACCTATAAAATATTGTATCAACATACTTCATCTGATTTAACTAGAGTTTCCTCTTTTTTTATCTCTTCTAATTGCCATGCCCAAAATAAAATTTGCAGCATCAAGACCCTTCATGTTAAATTTTGATGAAAATTGGGTATTCACATAAAGGATAATTTCTCTATCATCTCCAATCAACAACATATCATCCACATACAAGACCTAATAAATAAAAGAATCACCCACTAATTTAAAATACATACAGTGATACACTTTTCTCCTTATGAATCCAAGTCCCTATATATAAGTATAAATTCTTTTATGCCACATCCTTGATGATTACTTTAACCCATACAAAGAATTTTTTATCCTGAATACTAGATCCTTCTAACCCTTCACTACAAAGCCTTTTGGATGCTTCATGTCGATATCTTCTTCCTGATCCCCATGTAGGAATGTTGTTTTCATATCCATATCTTCTACCTCAAAATAAAGAGCAACGTTAACAAATAAAACTAATCTAATAGAAGCTAACTTGGCAAAGGGAGAAAATAAATAACCAAAATCAATTCCCTACACCTAGGAGTAACCTTTTTCTACTAAATAATCTTAGTATTTCTCCACTTTTCCTTTTGCATTTAAATTCTTCTTAGACACCTATTTGCTACCAATGGTTTTTATTCTAGCAAACAACTCCACAAGGTCTCATGCCTCATTCTTGTCCAAGGTTGTCATTTCTTTAACCATATATGTTTTCCATAGTTTTTCATCATATAAATCCACTTCCTCCCTAATATTTTTAGGATCATTATCAGTAATAAAGAAAGAAACAATTAAATAAAAATTATTTGGAGTATACCTCTATGGCTACCTTCCTTCCCGAATTGATCTCATCAAAACCAAAGTGTGTGGTTGCTCTTTTGATCCATCTTCTTCTTTGGAGTCTAATTGTTCATCCTTTAGTTAAAATGCTAACTTCTTTGGTTCCATTTCCCATGGTAGGACTTTTTGTTTCATAACATCCTTCACTTCTCTAAATATCACATCTCAACTATACATAACCTTGTTTGTTTCTAGGTTCCAAATCTTGTAACCTTTTAAACCATCTTTATACCCAATAAAGTTGCACCTTTTATATTTTCTAGCCAACTTGATTCTTTTCTCCTTTGAAACATGTTTATATGCATCACAACCAAATACCCTAAGATGTGAGAGAGGGGGTTTCTTACCATTTGTTGTCGCTACTACAACACCCTCTGAATTTTTGCCTATATTCAAACCTTGGAGCCTGCCTTTGATTAGGTGAACTGTCATTTTGTGTTGTTAGAGTTACCTAATACTTGTTCTCTAAGTTTTCAAGTCCCCTCCTAAAGTAATCCAAACTGTCGTCTTTTTTTAGGGAAAGTGTCTCCTTTGTGAAAGGTAGTTTTAGAATATATTTAAGAGCCAGTTCTAGTGCATTATCTTACATTAATGGATCCTATCTAGCATAAGGACATGCATTGGACACATTTTTAAGGTATTGCACACTTTCTCTTTGTAGTGACACTTATGTTGTAAGGGTTACATCCTAAGGGTCACACTCGGAGATAAGTGTCACTTTGTTGTCATTTCAACAAATTCATGTTGATTTTGTGTAATATGTATCTCCCTATCATATAATTTATTGTTTGTGCATGTGTGATCATGTTTAAGACTTGTCATATTCTTTTACTCTTACCACCTTGTCTCATTGATCTCATGCTTAGTCATTTTTGGAGTTTTCTCTATCCTCACAACTTTTTCAATCAATGATGAACCTTAGCCTCTAGAAACCATGCATTATGCATTCCTAGGCCACAATAATGATTCCCCTTATCTCTAAGAGCTTTTCACTATGAATTCCTAGAGGATAGCGTCATGTAACTGTGCATTGAGAAATTGCAGTACTTAGTCCCTAAGTTTTGTTGGTTACACTTGTGTAATGCACAATTCTTATAATGCCTTCATTGTCCTACACCTTACACAATATTAGTGATCAATGAAGAATTTTATAGACCCTTGCAGTGCTCAATTGCATAGTCCTTTGAGCATCTCCCTCAGTCATTGTGCAGTCACATTACCAAGTCATGTATGCTTGCCTCCTAACCTTTCTCATTTCCCAATCCATGAATTTCCTTCTCCCTTTCCACTATGCACTATGCAATCACAATGCTTAGTCTCTCACTCCTTGTCTCTTGATCTTGTACACTGTGCTCAAGAAAGCCTCTCTCCTCAAACCTTGCACATGGTCCAGTCACAATCAACATGTTGCATGAGAAATGGCGTAGAATAGGTGATTTCGGTATTGATATTTTCTTTTCATGAGAAAACTTCATTTTTAGGTGCTTGTTGTGCCCTACAACAACCCCCCATTTCATATCATTATTATCCCAAAACTATAATATGAAATGGGTCCCTTTTTAATTTTAATTGGTATCAACTTAGTTTTATTCAAAAAAGGTCCGAAATAATAAAATAAAACATTACCAAACCTTTTTGAATGAACCAATCAAAGGCCTTATATACAAATAATTAATCTTTTATCATTGTGATAAAGCGATCGCAAGATCGCATATTGTAATGACAAAGGAAACACAACTTAAGGACCCATTGGTTTTCCCCAATGTGAAATAGGCTATCGGATATCGGCGATAATGAGCTGGCGCAATAAAACTCCCTTTTTCTCCGATGCGATACGATATCACTATCGGCAATCGGCGATCAACTATGCATTCTTTTAAATTGTCCCACTCAGTACTCCCGACGCGATGCGATATCGCTATCGGTGATCGGGGATTCTAAATGGAACCAATGTAACGATTTAAGATTTCCCCCGACGCCCGATTGCGATAAAGCCAAAAGCGCAGATTTCAAAGAAAATCTTAAAGCGGGTTTATTACGATTAATTCATATTAAAAGCCTTATCTTCTGAATAGCCATTCATCCACGCTCAACCGCCAAAACATCCAAGGCATGCTTCAAATAAATCATTCGGCCAATAATCGAATTGACGGGCATTTATAGGATTGACAGGTCTTAATGGCCATTTAATGAAACAGTAAGCCTAAGATCTTTTTACAGATTGTATCCGAGGCCACCTTAAGTTAATCATTCGCCATGCATTTATCGATATATATCTCACTCATATTCGATTTGCGCTATCATTTTCTGTATTACGTTCATTATCATTTCTATGCAGAATTCTTCCGAAGTAATAGCTTCAAGCAGAATGGGGAACAAGTCCAAGAAAACTACAATGGCTTCCGCTTCGCCGGCCACAGGGCAACCCATCGTTGATCCAAGTACTAAAAAGAAAGGATTAATATCAGATAATACATGCCTAGGACTCGCCAGAACTACTTGGCAAGGTACCTATAATTTGATTGAAGCAGAAGGGCCAATGGTGACGATAGTTCAAGCTTCAGCTGACAGCACTCGCAAATCTGATGCTAATTTAAAGGATTTATCCAACTCTTTTCTTCATCGAATAGCGGCTCGGGAACAAATCCTCCCATATACAGATGTGGTTAGATGGGCAATTCAGGAAATCCCAATTACAAACAGAACCTTCAGTACCAGAGATGGGAGAATTTTCGGTTCCTTTCAAGCTGAGGATTTGAGGCAAATGTATCACTTACCGGTGCCAGAGAAAAAATATAACACAGAATTTCTCAAGAAATTCTGAGCGGAGAACGAGACTGAATCCGAACCCATTCGGGATTGGAGACAAAATCCAGCAAAACACAAACACGAATCTTCGGGTAAGTACTCGGTCGATTCTCTATGCTCCCCTTATTGCTATGCTAGGATAATGATGTGTAGGTTGTGGGGATTACATGATTCCGCCAATTTTACTATAGAAATGGTTCCCTTGATGGAAGCAGCATGCAGTGGTGAAATAATGGATTGGGAAAATATACTATCCGATAAATTAGCATCCACAGTTCTTGATTTTAGATCCAAGTCCCGCGTCACTGAAAGGCTCATTCCCCCATTTTACTACAGTGCCTATATATTAGATGTACTGTGTTTTAATTCTGAATTTCCTGTGCTCGGATGGAGGTGGACGTCGCAAGACCCCACAACCGTTCATATATACCATCAAAAGTTGTGGAAAACCAACTACAAGCACCATTTATATCAAATCTGCAATGGCTTCATGTTGCCCATTCATTATTCTATTTTCAATAAGCCTGCCCCTAAGATTTCCTACCAAGCAGGGATTGATTTAACATCCATAGGAAGTTGGTTCGGGGAGGAAAAGTTCACTTATATCAGAATTTTTGGCAGTCAAGCCAAACGCCACGTTCTTCCTCTATACATACCTGATAAGCTGTTGGCCAGGGAAATAGCCTATCAGATCATTTCTGATGGGGTTACACAAACTCTAAAGAAAGATAAGAAGCAGGTCTGGCCTTATTTTCCCTTGAGGTGTGGTATCTACACTCTACATGATTTCCAACATGCAGAGAAAGAAGTTGAGAAAATAAACTCATTAACTCTGGCAACTCTACCGAGCAGGCGATTTGATCCATGCAAAGTCGCCTATAATGCACTCGAACAGGCCAAATTGACCAAGTTCGAGCATAAAGAAGATAGATTTGAGGACTTGTTCTCATCGGCCGAGTCAATGCATCAAGTTAAATCGTTCGCTATAATTGAATACAAAGATGAAGGACTAGTTGAATTCAACAGACTTAGAGAGCAGAGGTTGCAAACTCTGCCTCTAGATCTGTTAGCGACGACTCCAACAACAAAATCAAGCGAGCCTGAGCAACGACTTGTTAAACAACCTCCTGTTACATCAAAGGAATAGGAAGAAGTGCATAAAAAAAGACAAGAAGAGACCCAGGCGAAACATCAAGAACAGAGCAGTTTAAATGTAAATGAGGATACTCAGATTGATCTGAAATTACTCCAGGAATGGCAGCAATTTAATTCGATTATCGGCAATCTTGAATGCTCTAAAGATGACGAGACATCAAAAGAGGTCCATACACGGGAGGCGACTTCAAAGCAGGTTTTAGGTGAAACCAACGACCCACCCAAGTCAAAATAAGTAGAAATAATCCCAAAGGATCCTTCCGGCGAAGTCATTTTGCAGATTGAAGAGATTCGTCCCTTAGATGTCTTCTATAGCCCAAGACATAAAGCTGTAGTGAAATGACAGAGGAAGAGGAGAAGGACTGATCAACCTTCTTTATTCCCAGAACAAACAGTGATGGGCAATGTGCTTTGGAAAGAGGAAATTGACCCCTCTGATGATTTGACAAAACTATCGCAATATGTTGGAGCCTATTCGGCAGCGACAATAGACAAAGCATCAGAGGTGAGCAGTTTATTGAAGACAAAAGACCAGGATATCTTTTCTCTACAAGTGCAACTATTGGAAGCATAGCAAAAGGCAGAGCAGGCAGAACAACAATTGATAGTACAACAACAAATAAGCAATCAATTGACTAAACAATTGTAGGAGGAAAAACAGAGGATTGACGACAGTGCAGTCCAAAAGCAGAAGGAGCTATCTGAGGCATTGGCGCAACTAAAAACATCAAATGAGCAAATGCTGAAGTCCAAAGATGAGCAGATTGCTCAATTATCAGCTCAACTTGAGCAAACGAAGAAGCTCCCACAGATAAATGAATTCAAAACAGAGGCATTCCAAATAAACAAGGGATTGATAAATCAGATGAAGCTTTTCTGTCAGCAAATCACCTAGGCGGAACCATTATGCGATTTAACGGCATCCATAAGTGAGAAAGTAGAAAAGGCTAGAACAGACTTGGATCAAGCCGAAGAAACATTGACCAATTTTCTTGAATGGAAAGATACCGATAAGGGACAGGTGACTAATCTACCAAGGATTCTAGAATCACATAAAGAAATATTATTTATAGAATGGAAATATCAATTAATGAAGGTAGAAAGAGCAATTTCAAGATGCAAGACAACCACTAGTAATTTGGTTGAATTGGTTAATAATACTCTTTACTTGTCTAACATTATTTCTCAATGTACTCCAGGCAAATTAACAGCAACGAAAATATTGGAGCAGTCATGTTACCCGGAGCTGGAGAAAAATGGAAGGTTAATCGCAGGAATTAACAGTTTGACATGGGATGCCTATTGGGTCTTTTTAGTGAAGCCACACAACCAGAGAGCCGCCCTCAAATGCCTTACAGATGCGATTGGGTATATCATCCCCGATATTCAGGATGCCACCTTTGCCGCCCAACTCAGTTCTCTTCTCAACAGACCACCCGAAGTGGAGCCAATGCTTGCGATAAGCCAGCTCAGGTTTATAGGCAAACAACCTGAGTGATGATTCATACCACTGACTGCCAGATCGCTGCCAAGGAGATAGTTATCATTAATTGATACCAATTAAGTAGGATTTTGGTTTCATAGATTTTTAGTTTAGTATAGTATTTATAGACGCTTTCATGCATTTAGAAAGGGTCGTAAAGTTTTGTATATGACTTAAACCTTGAAGTTGCACTATTGTACTTCAGGGATATTCTTTTATAAAACTGGACCAATCATTCCGATTTTGATAAGGAAGCTTTTATACAAATGTGCACTACTGTCTTTGCTTGAAAGTATTTCTGCGTTGAAGGAAGAATTTCAAATAGCGATTGATATTGGGATTGATTACCAGCTCATATGGTACTATTATCTATGTCTGGACTTATTCTTTTTATATGAATTGTCATTTGATCGCTCTTGCTATTGTTGCATATATATATGTGTTTTAACAACATTCTTTATTCATTCCACTATTGGCTGTTTATAGTATGCTTTTCTTCTAATCATATATGTATCGATGATATAAATGATAAGTGCAGAAATCTTGTGTTAATCACTTTGTTTAACTATTTAAATGAAGTAATCTTTGAATGAATAAATATCTATGTTTATTTGATAGAGTCATCTAATATGCCTGTCATAGACAAAAGATCATCAAACGCTGCATTTCCAAAGAATAATTGTTCCCGGGATTAGTATTAGTTATTATTTTGTTGATAGATTAAGTTATTCGCTTATCATTAGATTAGACAACATATCACTCATCCACCCCTTTATTCATTATTGGGAAACTGGTCCATTATATCCAGTCGGAGCCACCATCCCAAACGGAAAAGGAGCTGTATTAAGGTCCGGACCGGGTGGTTATCCCCCAATGTTGATACAACGATTTTCGGGGCATCAACATTTCTGGCGCTAGAAGGAGGGCCATCCGCTATGAATGGCGAGTAAGCCAAAACCTACAGACCATTCACAGAGTAAATCACCCTCCACCTCTCCTCGGAACTCTCGTTTTCACTTTGAACCATCATTATCCAGACGAGAAGAGAAAGAATCAACTACTACTGCTCAACCTCATCATACTTCAGAACATTTAAGTCCGGAGTCCCCTGAAGTTCAATCTATCATCCAGAAACTTCAAGGCTTCTTGATTTCACCTCCTAGATCTGAAGTATCACAAGGCAGTCAGACTTCGCAATTCAATTTACCTCCTCACCTTACCAGACTTCAAAGTGAAAAACTTGGTATTGAACCACATGAGTTTCCTTTGCCCGAAAGGAAAAGGATTAAAAAGAGCACTGAAGGTTCTGGTAGTGAAACCTTTTCTCCATCATCTTCCATTTCATCATCACCTGTGCAAAGTCAAACACCCACTTCACCATTACATATTGTTGTTCACCAAGGGACTTCACCTCCAACATCACAATCCTTTCAGTCTTCATTTCCACCTCCTCCCCAAGCACCTGGAACACCACAGGCAATCGCTGGTACTCCCAAAATGGCTCAAAGACCATGGAGAAGTCCTGGTGTAGTCACCATGCCTGCACCTTTACATCCATTACCCAATTATCCTGAGAAATGGTTACCAAAGTTCAATCCAGATGTTGGAATGTCAGCCGAGGAACACATAAATAATTTTATGTTGTTAGTCAATTTGAAGGGAGTAACAGAAGAAGATGTTGTAGTTAGATTGTTCCCCTATACATTACAAGCATCAGCAGGGTCTTGGTATTTTTCCTTACCCGCTGGGTCCATCACCAGTTGGAATATCTTTCAGGAACGGTTTCTTACCAAATACGACGATGATAGATCCTTGGTTACACTCATCAATGACCTTTCCAATCTAAGGATCGAGTCAAGAGAACCAATTAAGGAGTTTAACTCCCGATTTAACAAACTCTTGAAAAAAATCCCTATCGATGATAAACCAAGCGAACAAGTTAGAAGCGAATGGTATATTACAGCCTTACCCTCAAACATAGCCATTTTTGTAGATAAGGCTAAACAATCTACATTGGCTGAAAACATGAAAGAATCCCTCGCTATCGAAAAAAGTGTAATCTCTTTGGAAAAGAAAATTGCTCTTGAGGAATGAAAATCCAAAAAAGTGTCTTTCAAGGATGATTCAAAGAAAAAGATCACCAAGGATCCATACGACATGGAGGACCTTCAAAAAGTCCTCAAAACCATGTCAAATGAAATGGTTGAGATTAAGAAGCAAGTAGCAGAGTCCTCAACAAAGAAACCTTATAGAAATTTCAAAAAACCTAAGTCCAAGCCTCCAAATGTCATATCCTATGCAGATTTGGATCCTGAGGAAGAAGAAGAAGAAGAAACAATTACACCATCCAATGAATTAGAAGAAGAGGAAGTTGTTGAATGCCATGGAATGTGGGACTTCATACTCCCTAATTCCGATACTGAAGTTGAGCAAGAATCCTTTCCCGTGACTACCAGGAGTAAAGCTACTCCTGAACCTGCTCAAGCCAATCCAAAGAAAAGGAGTGCTGGTACCAATACTACAAAGGAAAAGGTACCCACTAGGAAGCCAGCCGCAACAGTATCTCAAAATCAACTGTCATCCTCAAATATACCTTCGTCATCTAAGACGTTGGTAGTATCTGATTCAATGGACTATAATATTGTTGATGACATGAAGAAAACTAAGGCAAACATCACCATGTTTGAACTCAGTAAATTAAAACATCAACAAAAATTACTTCTCAAAGAACTCCATGCAGTTCCTTCTTCACCTCTTCCCAGTACTAAAGCTGCAAGTGATTCAGGACAACCACCTTTTGGTAGAGTTGAGGCAACTGATACAATTCTAATTGGAGATAGACCAAATTCCCATACTCCTCCTTTCCTCTTGACATATGAAATTTACAATCGAAATCTACATAACTTCTTAATTGACTCTGGGGAATCATCCAATATAATGCCAGCTTCAGTTTGTTCTAAACTGAACATAGAACCCCAGAAATCTTCAATTCACATTGTGCAGTTAGATAGAACTAAAGTTCAAGTTTTAGGGGAAATAGACTATGTTACAATCAGGTTATCGGCGGCTCCACGATTGGTCCAAAGGATTGATATTTTAATCGTCGATATACCTGAGTTCTATGGTTTAATTTTAAGCAGGGATTGGTCAGAAAAGCTCCATGGGTATATTTCCACCGATTGGTCCCATATGTGGCTCCCCTATAAGGGTAAGCTGAATCAAATAAAGATCGATCGGGAGAAACACATGACCCACATATTTACAGAATTCGAACAAGAAAATCAACCAATTCCGTTTAACAACAATACCTTAGGAAATTATTCTTCTGAATCATTTTTCGGCAATTATATTGCCCAGCTATCTCCTTTCTCGGTAAACAATTTCACATCACAAATTGAAAAATTTTCACAGACTGATAGGTCTAAATGTGTTAATGTTACTGAGAATTTTGTAAATAAGATTGTAGATAATTCTTTATTTTGGTCTTTATATTTCGATGGGTCCAAGTCTAGCAAAGGATCAGGAGCAGGATGTATTTTGGTTAGCCCACATGGAGAAAAAACAATGTTGTCCTGTAGGCTAGAGTTTGAATGCACAAATAATACAGCTGAGTACGAAGCGTTAGTCCAAGGATTATATAAAGCGTTTGGCCTCAAAGTCCAATACTTGAAAGTGTTTGGAGATTCTGAGATCATTGCTAAGCAGGTAAGGAATACAATTCATTGCCTTTTGAACCATCTCAAACATTATCAATCACTAGTACAAGAACTCACCTCCCACTTTTTAGCATTCAATATTTCTTCTATTCCCAGGTCTCAAAATTCAGCAGCCGACTTGCTAGCCAATGTCGCTTCCAAGCTCCTCCCTTCTGAAGACTATAGCCCAGATAGATTTTCGGTAGAATTTCTTTTTAGGCCATTAATTCCTGACAATGTCACTAATTGGAGAGTATTCAACCACGATGAAGACATTTTACAGTTTTTAACCTCCGAAAAATCCTATGATAATCAAATCATTGAGGAAGACGAACATGATATTCAAATGTGAGGTAAGCATGAAGAAAATTCAATCCCAAAGCCTGTGGTGAAGCTTGAGGATCTTTACGACATTAAAGACAGGTTTAAACCTGTGACCAATACGAAGCTCCAGAGCTCTACCTTAAGGTTTGAATTGATAAACCTTGGCACTGAACAAACTCCTCAAAACATTAATTTAGGATTAGGACTTTCCGTGGAAGAAAAGGAAGAATTCATTAGATGGTTACGCAAGAATAAACATGTTTTTGCTTGGAAATATGACGATCTAAGAACATATGATACATCCATTATCTAGCATACCATTCCGATGCTTCCCGAACAGAAACCAGTTCAACAAAAGTTGAGGAAAATACATCCAAACTTAGAGAGTCAAATAAAATCGGAACTCAATGAACTCTTGAAAGCTAAGATTATTTTTCTTGTTCGACACTCAAACTGGGTCTCCAATATGGTGCCAGTCAGAAAGAAAAATGGCGACATAAGGATTTGTATCGATTTCAGAAATTTAAATAAGGCGAGCTTAAAAGATAACTTCCCATTACCCACTATGGAGAAGATACTCCAATCAGTGGCGGGCTCTGAGTTAATGTCCTTTTTAGATGGTTTTTCAGGATATAATCAAATTTTGGTCCATCCTGATGACCGACTCAAAACCACATTCAGGACAAAATGGGGAACGTATGTGTATCAGAAAATGCCTTTCGGACTTATTAATGTAGGAGCCACGTTTCAAAGAGCGATGGATATCGCTTTCAAAGGGTTGATTAACAGAACAATAGTCGTTTACTTAGATGATATTACTGTATTTTCTAAAGATAGATCCAATCACTTGCATGATTTAAATCAAATCTTTCAACGCTGCAAGAAATATGGTATTTCCCTTAACCCTAAAAAATCCTTTTTCACTTTTGATCAAGGAAAGATCCTAGGTTTTATTGTTTCTAAATATGGCATTTATATTGATCCAGACAGGATCAAAGAAATCTCTGAAATCCCTTTTCCTCACAATAAGAAATCCATGCAGTCATTTTTAGGCCAAATCAATTTTGTTAAGAGATTCGTTCCAGACTTTTCTCAATTCATTTTGCCACTTCAGACTATGATTAAGAAAAATTCAGTCTTTAAATGGGGATCGGCAGAAAAGGAAGCGTTTGAATTGATCAAACAATCAATAATCAATGCCCCTTCTTTAAATACCCCTAATTTTTCTAATCATTTTACATTGTATACTATCGCATCCGATTTCTCTTATGCAGCAGTACTCACACAGATCAACAATCACAATTTGGAAGCACCCATTTCATTCTATAGTTCAAATCTTCAGGGTTCTGAATTGAATTATTCCGAAGTAGAAAAACAAGCCTTTGTTGTATATAAAGTTGCTAAACATTATAGACCCTTCCTTTTAAAAGCCCATACAAAAGTTATAGTTCCTTTCCCTTCAGTAAGGCAACTATTAATCCAAAGAGAATTCCGAGAAAAAAGGGCAAATTGGGTAACAGCGCTTCAAGAATACTACGACCTAGAAATTAAACCAGCAAAGATTGTTAGAGGGCAAGGTTTTTGCAGGTTGTTGGCAGGAGCATCCAACATTCCAGAATCAGGTGATACAAATCAATTCGAAGAGATCAACCAGATACGTATCGCTGACTCTGAATCACAATATGCTGATTTAATATTTTATTTGAAAAATGGATATGCACATCCTAACCTGTCTTACAAAAGAAAAAGGGCCATAAGATTGAAAGTGAAAAATTTTACAATCATTAATGATGTGCTTTTTAGGCAAAATTATGATTCAATTTTATTGAGATGCCTAGAAAAACCCGAGGCACAAAAAGTTTTGCAGGAATTACATGATGGACCGACAGGAGGACACTTTGGAGCTGATACAATAGCTCACAAAGCCATCCATGTTGGATATTATTGGCCCACTCTGTTTAGAGATGCTCATGAATATGTAAGGAAATGCCGAAATTGCCAAACTTCTAGTGGAGACAAAGGAAACCAACCTTCCCTTTGCAACCAGTCAACATTGAACAACCGTTTGAGCAATGGGGATTGGACATCATTGGAGAAATCACTCCACATTCTTCCAAACAGCATAAGTATATCCTTACCGCTACTGATTATTTTACCAAGTGGGTTGAAGCGATTCCTTTAAAGACAACAAATTCTGAAGCTATAATTGAATTCATAGACCAATTCATCATTACCAGGTTTGGTGTCCCGAATGCTATTGTTTTTTATAATGCATCTTACTTTTCAGGCAATGCTATGTTTGATTTCGCAATTAAAAGAGGATTTAAACTGAAATACTCTGCTAATTATTATCCCCAAGGTAATGGTTTAGCAGAATCTACAAATAAAAATCTGATTAAAATTATTAAGCAAATTATCGAACAGAATCATAAGAACTGGCACAAATCTTTAATATTTGCATTATGGGCTGATAGGATAATGCAAAAGGCTTCTATAGGTTCTTCCCCATTTAATCTTGTGTATGGAAAAGAAGCAGTGCTACCAACAAATCTTGTTCTCCCTTCTCTAGCCCTAGTTCAATTTATTGAAGAAAGCCCTTCTTCTTCTTTACAACTTAGACATGACCAAATTCTAAAATTAGAAGAAGAAAGAGAAAAAGCCAAAGTCATTCATGCGAAACATCAGTGGATCATCAAGTCATCATTTGATTCACTTTCATACAGTTCCAAACAATTTCAAGTAGGTGATTTAGTTTTGAAATGGGACAAAGCCCATGAAGATAAGGGAAAACACACTAAGTTTCAGAAGATGTGGCTTGGACCATTTCAGATCTGTGAAAAGATAGGCCATTCGACCTTCATATTACAAGATTTATCAGGGTTGAGAGATTATCTCCCTGTTAATGGCCTTATCTTAAAAAAATTCTTCAATTGAGGAGGTAACCCCTTCTCCTTTTAATAGCATTTTTGTAGTTTGTAGGAGCATTTAAAAATAAAATTGTGAGGTATCTTCCATTGACCTTTGTTGTACTTAAAGAGTTTCTTAAAACAAGTAGTGTGATATTTACTTTTAAAATAATAGAAGTCTTAAACAAAAGGGATGATTTCTAGGAAATTAGATATAATTGCATTCTGAAACCACACTGCAATCTTAGTGAACCCCTCTCAAAGTTAAGAAATATTATAAATCTTTTTAGGTTTTCAAATTGGTCACAAGAAGGTTATCAATATCAAAATAGGAACTAATCCAATTTCAACATCTTCAACTCTTACCTTGTCATCCATTTACTCTTAAGGAGAAAATTGTTTATCCCACTCACCAAAGCTTGTGATTACTCAGAGTGTAATTCTAAGAATATTGGATATAAAAGATAAGAGGTCTTATTACAAGCCTGCTTACCATGTTCATAGGGAAATAGTTTAGCTGACATTACCAATATTGCATACCAAAACAGGGTAATGGCTTTAATTATAAGACAAGGGGTCTCATCATGAGCCAGCTTGTTTGGTTAGATTACTACCAGTGAATGGCATTGTCACTCAGCTAGCCACCAAACCAGGGCAATGGCTTTTTATCTTACAAAATAACAGAAAATAAAAAAGAAATGCAAAATGTGAAAAACATGTTTTGAATTCGTTCTGTTAATCATACTCTGAGATGAATGGGACAATGGACAATGACATGGTTAAAAGGTATCCCTGTCGAAACTATGAACGTTTGCTGGCAGCAGAGGCTCTACCTATGACAAAGGAGTTAACTTTAAAAGCTGATTTGGAAAGGTTTTCTGTTTTATCATTATCAACCAATAAAGGCCAATTTTAAAATTTAGAATGTATCTAATTTTAAACAAGAGAGGGAATTAGCAAAGAGAGTTTCATTTTGTTTGGAATGCAAGTATACCTAGTTATATTAGAATTTTCCCCTTTGATGAAATTTCTATTTTGAAAAAGTTTAAGTATTTCCATACTTTTCAGAGATAACTGTATCTTCCAGTGAATCGCCAATTGTTGTGCCCTACAACAACCCCCCATTTCATATCATTATTATCCCAAAACTATAATATGAAATGGGTCCCTTTTTAATTTTAATTGGTATCAACTTAGTTTTATTCAAAAAAGGTCTGAAATAATAAAATAAAACATTACCAAACCTTTTTGAATGAACCAATCAAAGGCCTTATATATAAATAATTAATCTTTTATCATTTTGATAAAGCGATCGCAAGATCGCATATCGCAATGACAAAGGAAACACAACTTAAGGACCCATTGGTTTTCTTCGATGCGAAATAGGCTATCGGATATCGGCGATAATGAGCTGGCGCAATAAAACTCCCTTTTGCTCCGATGCGATGCAATATCGCTATCGGCAATCGGCGATCAACTATGCATTCTTTTAAAGTGTCCCACTCAGTACTCCCGACGCGATGCGATATCGCTATCGGTGATTGGGGATTCCAAATGGAACCAATGTAATGATTTATGATTTCCCCCGATGCCCGATTGCGATAAAGCCAAAAGCGCAAATTTCAAAGAAAATCTTAAAGCGGGTTTATTACGATTAATTCATATTAAAAGCCTTATCTTCTGAATAGCATTCATTCGCGCTCAACCACCAAAACATCCAAGGCACGCTTCAAATAAATCATTCGATCAATAATCGAATTGACGGGCATTTATAGGATTGACAGGTCTTAACGGCCATTTAATGAAACAGTAAGCCTAAAATATTTTTACAGATTGTATCCGAGGCCACCTTAAGTTAATCATTCGCCATGCATTTATCGATATATATCTCACTCATATTCGATTTGCGCTATCATTTTCTGTATTACGTTCATTATCATTTATGTGCAGAATTCTTCCGAAGTAATAGCTTCAAATAGAATGGGGAACAAGTCCAAGAAAACTACAATGGCTTCCGCTTCGCCGGCCACAGGGCAACCCATCGTTGATCGAGGTACTAAAAAGAAAGGATTAATATCGGATACTACATGCCTAGGACTCGCCAGAACTACTTGGAAAGGTACCTATAATTTGATTGAAGTAGAAGGGCCAATGGTGATAGTGGTTCAAGCTTCAGCTGACAGCACTCGCAAATCTGATGCTAATTTAAAGGATTTAGCCAACTCTTTTCTTCATCGGATAGCGGCTCGGGAACAAATCCTCCCATATACAGATGTGGTTAGATGGGCAATTCAGGAAATCCCAATTACAGATAGAACCTTCAGTACCAGAGATGGGAGAATTTTCAGTTCCTTTCAAGCTGAGGATTTGAGGCAAATGTATCACTTACCGGTGCCAGAGAAGAAATATAACACGACATTTCTCTAGAAATTCCAAATGGAGAACGAGACTGAATCCAAACCCATTCGGGATTGGAGACAATATCCAACAAAACACAAACACGAATCTTCGGGTAAGTACTCGGTCGATTCTCTATGCTCCCCTTATTGCTATGCTGGGATAATGATGTGTAGGTTGTGGGGATTACATGATTCCACCAATTTTACTATAGAAATGGTTCCCTTGATGGAAGCAGCATGCAATGGTGAAATAATGGATTGGGCAAATATATTGTCCGATAAATTAGCATCCACAGTTCTTGATTTTAGATCCAAGTCCCGCGTCACTGAAAGGCTCATTCCCCCATTTTACTATAGTGCCTATATATTAGATGTCCTGTGTTTTAATTCTCAATTTCCTGTGCTCGGATGGAGGTGGACGTCGCAAGACCCACACCCGTTCATATATACCATCAAAAGTTGTGGAAAACCAACTACAAGCACCATTTATATCAAATCTGCAACGGCTTCATGTTGCCCATTCATTATTCTATTTTCAATAAGCATGCCCCTAAGATTTCCTACCAAGCAGGGATTCATTTAACATCCATAGGAAGTTGGTTCGGGGAGGAAAAGTTCACTTATATCAGAATTTTTGGCAGTCAAGCCAAACCCGATGTTCTTCTTCTCTACATACCTGATAAGCTGCTGGCCATGGAAATAGCCTATCATATCATTTCCGATGGGGTTACACAAACTCTAAAGAAAGCTAAGAAGCAGGTCTGGCCTTCTTTTCCCTTGAGGTGTGGTATCTACACTCTACATGATTTCAAACATGCAGAGAAAGAAGCTGAGAAAATAAACTCATAAACTCTGGCAACTCTACCGAGCAGGTGATTTGATCCACGCAAATTCGCCTATAATGCACTCGAATAGGCAAAATTGACCAAGTTAGAGCATAAAGAAGATATATTTGAGGACTTTTTCTCATTGGACGAGTCAATGTATCAAGTTAAATCGCTCGCTATAATTGAATACAAAGGTGAAAGACTAGTTGAATTCAACAGACTTAGAGAGCAGAGGTTGCAAACTTTGCCTCTAGATCTGTTAGTGACGACTCCAACAACAGAATCAAGCGAGCCTAAGCAGCGACTTGTTAAAGAACCTCCTGTTACATCAAAGGAACAGGAAGAAGTGCATAAAAAAAGACAAGAAGAGACCCAGGCGAAACAGCAAGAACAGAGGAGTTTAAATGTAAATGAGGATACTCAGATTGATCCGAAATTGCTCCAGGAATGGCAGCAATTTAATTCGATTATCGACAATCTTGAATGCTCTAAAGATGAAGAGACATCAAAAGAGGTTAATACACAGGAGGCGACTTCAAAGCAGGTTTCAGGTGAAACCAACGACCCACCCAAGTCAAAAGAAGTGGAAATAATCCCAAAGGATCCTTTCGGTGAAGTCATTTTGCAGATTGAAGAGATTCCTCCCTTAGATGTCTTCTATAGCCCAAGACATAAAGCTGTAGTGAAACGACAGAGGAAGAGGAGAAGGACTAATCAACCTTCTTTATTCCCAGAACAAACAGTGACGGGCAATGTGCTTTGGAAAGAGGAATTTGACCCCTCTGATGATTTGATAAAACTATCGCAATATGCTGGAGCCTATTCGGCAGCGACAATAGACAAAGCATCAAAGGTGAGCAGTTTATTGAAGACAAAAACTAGGATATCTTTTCTCTACAAGCGCAACTATCGGAAGCACATCAAAAGGCAGAGAAAGCAGAACATCAATTGATAGTACAACAACAAATAAACAATCAATTGACTAAACAATTGCAGGAGGAAAAACAGAGGATTGACGATAGTGTAGTCCAAAAGAAGAAGGAGCTATCTGAGGCATTGGCGCAAATAAAAGCATCAAATGAGCAAATTCTAAAGTCCAAAGATGAGCAGATTGCTCAATTATCAGCTCAAATTGAGCAAACGAAGAAGCTCCCACAGATAAATGAATTCAAAACAGAGGCATTCCAAATAAACAAGGGATTGATAAATCAGATGAAGCTTTTCTGTCAGCAAATCACCCAGGCGGAACCATTATGCGATTTAACGGCATCCATAAGTGAGAAAGTAGAAAAGGCTAGAATAGACTTGGATCAAGCCGAAGAAACATTGACCAATTTTCTTGAATGGCAAGATACTGATCAGGGATAGGCGGCTAATCTACCAAGAATTCTAGAATCGTATAAAGAAATATTATTTATAGAATGGCAATCTCAATTAATGAAGGCAGAAAGAGCGATTTCAAGATGCAAGACAAGCACTAGTAATTTGGTTGAATTGGTTAATAATACTCTTTACTTGTCTAACATGATTTCTCAATGTACTCCAGGCAAATTAACAGCAACGAAAATATTGGAGCTGTCATGTTACCCGGAGCTGGAGAAAAATGGAAGGTTAATCGCAAGAATTAACAGTTTGACATGGGATGCCTATTGGTTCTTTTTAGTGAAGCCACACAGCCAGAGAGCCGCCCTCAAATGCCTTACAGATGCGATCGGGTATATCATCCCCGATATTCAGGATGCCACCTATGCCGCCCAACTCAGTTCTCACCTCAACAGACCACCCGAAGTGGAGCCAATGCTTGCGATAAGTCAGCTCAGGTTTAAAGGAAAACAGCCTGAATGATGATTCATGTCGCCGACTGCCAGATCGCTACCAAGGAGATAGTTATCATCAATTAATACCAATTAAATAGGATTTTAGTTTCATAGATATTTAGTTTAGTGTATTATTTATAGACCCTTTCATGCATTTAGAAAGGGTCGTAAAGTTTTGTATATGACTTAAACCCTGAAGTTGCACTATT